>JAULKK010281405.1:0-14287 GCA_032355705.1 Rubia peregrina
TCCTTGGCTTTCCTTCTCATCAGCTATGTCATCGACATTCTTCTCCTTATTTTCCTCATTTTCAAACATCCGGTCAACAACAATCGTGCCTTGGGGATATTTCTCTTCATCTTCACCCTTCAATGAGATAGCACTCATATTTAGATGAGGGTTGAGCTCCGATTGCGAGGGAATTTTCCCCGAGTCTCTAGCTTCCATCCGACTCAAGATTTGAGCCATTTGGCTCATTGCATATCTAAGATCTTGATGCTAGAGTCGATTTTCTCTTGGTGTTTCTCATGCTGGTCAGCACACATTTCCAATGGCCTGCATGATCTCTTAGTTTGACATCCCCGAGCTTTCACCTTGATTGTGGGGCCTATAACCAAGCCTCAGATACTGTGGTTGCGGCGGCCTGTATGGTTGTTGAGGAGGTAAGGTTAGAAATTTTGGCCGCCTTGTGCATTCTCATAACGAAGGTTAGGGTGGATTGGGTTAGCCACATTGTACGAACGGTTTTGGTAACCTCCACCTCCTTGGTATCCTTGATACCCTTGATTTTGGTGCCCCTAGTTTGGTACCCTTGACCTCCTTGATATCCGATAGCACTCACTTCTTCCATGTAGTCATCTTGAAAGTCGGACAAGAGTGCATAGGATACAGAGAAGAAAAAATCTCGCAAGACTTGACATGTGATTTTACCCCAGATTGAGTCACCAATGCCTTGACCATTGAAGTAAGATTTAACACTTGGTCATCAAGCTTTCCATGGTTAGACGAGGCACTTGCATTGTGGGGATTTTGCCTTCGAAAATCTACTCTCAAGCTAAAGTTTCTCAATTCCTCAGCAAGTTCTTCATAAAGATCCATGGCCTCTGTAGCGGATTTGGTCCCAAGGGATCCACCACATGTTCTCCTTACTAGCCATTGGTCTTGATAAAAAAGACCATTGTGGAAGTAATACACTGGGTCTCTATCCGAATAACCATGATATGGATAACTTGTGAGAAGCTTCTTTAACATCTCCCAGTAGTCGTAAAAAGATTCCTCATGCCATTGGATGATGTTACTAATGTCCTTCTTCAAAACGGTGGACTTTGAGGCTGGGAAATACTTGGATAGGAATTTCTTCTTCAACTCGATCCAAGAAGTGATCATCCCGGGTGGAAGATAGTGTAGCCAATCTCTTGCGGCGTCTCTCAAGGAAAACGGAAATGCCTTCAACATGTAGAGCTCCTCATTAACCCCCATCGGGGAGTATCCCACTACACACCATGTAGAAATCCATAAGATGCTTGTTTGGATCTTTGCCTTGCCTACCAAAGAATGAAGGTAGCAAGTGAATCAACCTGGACTTCAATTCAAAATGCCCATGCGCTCCAACCACCGGATACACATAGGTTGGTGCTCAAGATTTGGAGCCATCATCTCCCGCATTGGTATTTGCCTCACTGGGACTTCTCTTCCTTGTTGGGGAGGAGGTTGAGGTTTTCCTCCTGGGAATTCACCTTCTTGCTACTCGTGTTGATCCATGGAGGTTGAAGATGTGGCAAAATGGTCACTAGGAGAATTGATATTCACACTTTCCAATGAAAGTCTCGTAGCCCTTCTAATGTTCAACTCCAACTTGGGGTCATAGTGTAGAGGTTCTTGTGATGAGGATCGCGTAAGAACTATGCACCAAGAACTTGAACAATACGTCCTCGAGCCAAACAAAGATCAAATAAAACTAAACAAAAACAAGCTAACAAATATTCTCAACTAACACACATTCAAACATACAATGCTCAAACACTTAACAATATACGCCATGTCCCCGGTTGCGGCGCCAAAATATGGGAGGTCGTCGTCATACCTCTCAAAGATGTAATTTTAAGCCCTTTTTGCTTACTAACTAGAACTAAGTAGCTAGTGGCAAGTCGAGGTCGTCCACAGAGACAGGAGATATTCCCAAGTGTTTGCTCATAAAATGGTAAATACTACGCTAGATATATAGATATACACATATATAAAAGAACATAAAGAAGGGGGTTTTTGGTTTGGTTTCTCTAAGTCAACAATTTAAAGACAAGTTAAACTAACATAGCATACAATAACTAAGATGGGATTAAGTATGAATTACGGAGTCTTGGGGGAAATTGACCTACACGTCCAAACCTTCTATCTATCATTGAACATATGACCTATTTAACACCTTTACTACTTGTTGTGAAGTTAGATCTCCAATTCTTCATTATTAGTAGTTTACTAGAGTGAATTCGACATCTCTAGCTAACCTCACTAATAACCCCCTTAGTTATTCAACGGCTGCAGGTGTCCCATTAATGACATTAAGCTCAAAAAATCTACAATCTTGGTAACACTTTTAAAAAACACTACACTGTGTCTAAGCATTAAACCAATTCATGCATTTACACACGATAAGCCAAGAACGTTCAACGCTCATTAACTTCTCTCATTTGCTCCACAAATAAACATGACAAAGAATTTGACATCAACACATTTACCTAGCACTCATCAAATCACCAACAACATTAGAAGGCCTAAATCATGCTTTAGGATTTCAGATCAAAGAGGGAAGAATTATTTACTTTCTTCAAACCCTAACACAATATCATACAAGCATTTCTTATACTCACACTTCCAATATAATAAATGAATTCAACAACCCATTTCAACACAATAAAAGAGCAATAGATAAAGTATTAAATAACATATAAACAATTCTCAAGACATGGGTTTGGAAGCCCAATGAATTGCTCCCAAGGTTAACTTTAGCTACTACTAATCATACTAACATCCATAGAGAAATTCATACATAAATAAAGAGAGAAATGAAGAACTAAGGCTTAAGGAGGAGGATTTTCGGCAAAGAAAAGTTATAGAATGAAGATAATGTAAGGGTATTTATAGTACAAAAGTTGGTGAGAAGAATGGTCAAAAATGTTCCGGCCGCATGGGGCGCGCGCGATGCTGGCCGACCTGGGCAGAGCTGGCGCGGAGGCTGAGTCATCCGGGCAGGAACCACACACAGTTTAGGTCTCTGGCACGGAGACTTGGGCGCTGACACACACGGTCCAGCGCATGAGCGCACGAGGTAAGGCGCTACCTGCGTGATTTTCATTCTGAAGGTGGATTCTGTCATACTTTTGGGCGCACGGGGGTGCGATTGAGCGCCCAGGTAGTGTGCCCTGTCATCTTTACCCGGCTAGTCGGTTGACCGGTCTTCGCATCAGTCTGTCGGTCATCGTTCTTCAAATACAAACTTTTGTTCTACTAAATTGTATTGGCCTTCACTTATAAACCCTTATTTCCTTTTCAATCTTCATTATTTAATCTTTCATCATAAACATGACCATAAAAGAGATGAAAACCTAACTAAATCTAGAAATCTTCCAACAAAAAGATAACAAGATAGATGTTAAATGCTTCAAAAAATACATTTGACAACTCATCATGGTAGTAGATGGAATTTGGACCATGAAAGGCGAATTAAAATTTCAAGAAAGCAAAAGAAGAAAGTGAGGGATCGTTATCTGAGGTTTCATGGATTTTTTGGTAAAATACAAAAGTACAAAGCTTTCGAGTGGCACCATTGGATTCATCTTCTCAATCATTATAAAATGGATTGTAAGAACATCTAAATCAGACCAACGGTTCATCTGCAGGAACAAACAAATCATCTGGCTGAACCAGCCAAGCCGGCGTGAGGGGTCCTCATGTCAGATCTTAGCATGGCCCAGTCCAAGCGACCCTGGCCGTGCCCCAGAACAGAAGGTTATGCCTAGAAAGAGCCGTTTGGGCCGGAAGTAGCCATTTGGGCCATTTTGGCCGTTCCATAGCCCCGTGGCACAAACCGTTTGGTGCAAAACATCACGTGATTCCCCAATCTATTAAGGCTCATTTCAACACCAAAATGCAAAGACCATCCATAAAAAAACATAGGGCACATGATTAGAAATTCAAAATGGAGCACCAGTCGGTAGCCCGTGTTAGCACGAGCGGCACGGCTTGCACCAAGACACACGGCCCATATCAGCACGAGTTGCATGACCCATGTCAAGTCTGGCACCAAGACACACGAGCCTTATGAATTGCATGAAAGTTATACTTTGTTGGCACACAATCGAGTCTACTATCATGTTTGTGCACTATTGCTACTCTTCGATTAAGAAACCAAGATGTGCTTGGGGTGAGATAGTCTAGAACTAGGTGTGTGCATAAAGTTTATCATTGTTAATCATCACGATCGACCGTACATCTAGTCAGTCGACCAAAGAGATAAAAAATAGAGTAGGTAGCAAAGTAGGGTTACCTTGTTAATCCTAGAAGCCATCGATAGGAAATCTACTTCCTTTGATTTTGTAGGCCCAGGGGTAATTTTGTTCGTGGGGTTCCGCCAGAGACTTAATCCCATAGGGAGAAATAGACTTGTCCAATGTGCCATAGCCGTTGTTGGACTTCCCTAGTTGTGGAGGTGAAGTTGATGGAAGATTTTACACGCGAACCTCTATGTGGCAGATAGGGGGAAGTTTTGACCATTGTCCGAACAACGTGACACAAACACTATAATCAGATTGAGTTCTTTTATCTGATGAAATATGTGATCGAATATCATCAACCATGTTATGCAAGTATTCCCCGAATGCTTGTCTACATTGTTTATTCTGTCGATCAAATTCTTGTAGTTGATAGTGAAAATCTCCCCCCAAATGGTTATTTTCACAACTTTTTTTCCTAGCACATGGTAAGATTAATGACCAGACCACGGTTGTGTTTAGTAGATTACTAGATTCCTATTATCTTTGTGCATGACCCCGGTACTTTCCACTATTTACCATTCTTGGTAGTGTAGTAGTAGGAATGTGAAATATATATAAATCTTATTTTTTATCCTTAATAACTAAGCCTCATCTATTGTTTAACTACGCTTGGGAGGGGGAAGGTCAGATTTTGGCACCATTGCCTAGGGATGTTAATTTAACGGTCCGGTAATTAGCTTCCATAACGCATTAGTTGAGTAGATAGTGTTGGTCTTTTATTTGTTTTTTATTTTCTTGAATAGATATTGCTTGAGTTCTTGGTGAAAACTGAAGACCCTTGCACTACGATTTTGAATTTTGTGTCTTTTATTTGTTTCTCTTTTAGTTAAAAAAATGTCGAGAAAAGAGGCTAAACGAGTGAGATTTTGTAGGATATGTCATTGCGACCACCATACGGAGACATTCTCCTGGATGAGCGAATATTAGAGAGAGGTATGATTTGTTGGTTCCCAAGGCCGATGGGATCAAGATTGGTACCTATACCATGATTCTCTCAATTCTAGGTTTAGTGGTAACTCGAATTCGTGGTATGGAAATGCATCGGAAAACCAACACTTTGGGTTAGATAGTTGTCATTCCCCAACTTATGCTTTTCTCCAAAAACAATCCGTAGGATTAGCTCCCAAATTGAATTATGGAGAAATTTTGCAAGCTATAGCTAATGTGACTAAGAGTAGTGAGTTACTCCAATCACAATTTCAATGCGACATTAGAGATTTGGGAACTCAACTTTTCTCAAGCATTGAGAAAGTTGAGGGGCAAGTGAGTGATTTGAATGAAAGGGTGTGCAAACTCGAAACCTAATTTTTCAAGAATGAACTATCCCTATTTCAGGTTATGATTTTGGTACATGAATCCAAAGGGGATGGGGAGTGGTTTGTTGAGAGTGAAGAAGTTGAGGTAGTGGTGATTATACTTAATTCATTATATTACATATTAGCATCCTAACCTCCACCTACAGAACCAATTTCCACATTTTCGGAGCCCTTAGAGGAAATCATAGAGAAGCTAATTGAATATGCTAAGCTTCCAAACCATCTATTTCCTCTATGGTTGACCCTTCCTCTACTACATCTTCCCCTTGGAAGATTGTAACTCCCACCTCTCCATTTTTGGTTACCTATGGTGGTGGGGTACAAACCTGCACCATATGGATAACATTAGGATTGTGCCGACGACCTTAAATATAAGGAGCTTCTCGGGTGACAACCCGAGCTTTCAAAATTAGTTTAGCTAGTTTTTCGTTGAATTTTTGTTTTTGAAAAAAAAATATATTCTCCCCTTTTATCCTCCCATTCTTACCCCCAACCCATTGGACACCACTACACTCCACCACCGAAACCACCACCAAATACACAACCTAAGACCGCACCCTAGTTATTTCTTTGTGTGGATGTTTATTGACTCTTATTTAGTGTGGATTTGTAGTGGCATGTTTTGAGTTTCATATTTGGGTAGATTTGAGGATATTGAGGTGGGAATAATGCATTGGGATGTTGTAACTGCCTATCATTTTATTTACCTCCCCTTCCTTTCATATCATGTTTCTTATTTAAGGAATGTGTGTGTAGTAAGTGTAGGGGAGGAAATATGTCCTGTCGCATTGTGTTGTAGATGTTTGGTAGTTTTGGTGTGTTTCCCTATTTTTAGTTTTTGAAACCCTATTATGCTTGGTGTGCATGTTTATTTTGTAGGAAGTATTTGGCTCCTGGAGGAAAGCTAGTAACATGTATACGTACATGGTCTGTGACGCTCAAAATGGTGGAAAAGGAGAACCAAACCCCGTGAAGCTCACTTAATTTCCTACATCCCAATCACCATTTTTTCCCTACCACAACCAAAATACCACTCAAACCCACTTACCCTCAAAACCCTTGAAACACACACATCTAAACCTAAGATGTAACCCTCCAATGGGTCTCAATTCTTTATTCTATTTGTAGTGCATTACAGTAGTTGTGATTTAACTTAATTCATTATAGGTTAGGGGTAGCTTATTGGGTGATGGTAGTATGTTCGTTAAATTCCATGATTGTGCCACCAAGGGTAGATTTTAGTGTTCATTTTTCATTGTGAGTGCTTTTCGATTTCCTTCCCTTGACATATGTTCTATGATTGTGTATATGAATTGAGGAAAATGCAATCTTTAAGTGTGGGGAAGGGAATAAGATAACACTTATGATTCTTGATTGTTTCTATGTAGCTAATAGCTCCTTTAAAGAGCATTTTGAAAATTTTAAGAAAAAAATGAAAAAGTAATTTACCTGGCTTAGTTGAAAACCCAATAGGGAAACCTAGGCAAAAATGGGAAGAAAGCCCGGATAGGTAGGATGGCCTAGGTAAAAATGGGAGGCTAGGCCCGGCTAGGTTGAAAAACATAGGCAAAAATGAGAGGCCGTATGGAAAAAGGTGAGAGGTGAGCTCAACATGTGTGAATGCTAGGATGAGAACCCGAAAAGGCTCCTAGGTAAAATGAGAGAAATTTGAAATGGAACTTCAACATCTTTTGTCCATCTTTGGCAATTTCTTCAACAACATCTCTTGGATTGTCTTCGGTTGTTTCTTAGGATTATTAAGCTAGTTTAGCACTCATCATTTCACTTTGCATTTTCCCATTTTTCTCTTATGTATTTTGGGTGGATTGGCTACTTTAGTATTTTTGAGGAGAGTGAGAGTTGTGACAGTCTTACAATCTTCAGGGGAAGTAAGGTAGCTTAGGAATAAGTTGAATGCATCGGTTAACTTCTCTTTGCATCCTACATTTCTTTTGGATCTTTTCTCATTTTTATTTACTCGAGGACAAGTAAAGATGTGCACCTTTATGCCTGTTTAGCCGATGCATTTAACACATTTATTATCATATTTTGGTTGTTTTATTGCTAGTTTTAGTCAAGTTTGCACGACAATGGGTTTGGACGGCCATTATTGGGTTTCTTGTCTAAATCCCATATTTTATGGACTTAATTGAAACTAATGGCACCTAGATCTTCCTCGTTGATCTCATTTGTAGTTTGCTTGTGAGTGCCTTTTATTTTTTTTTATAGAAGGCCATTCATGAGGGGTTTGGTTGATATTTGAAGGACATTCGAAAGGATGGTAGAAGATATAAAAATACATTTACAGGAATGGTGGAAGATTAAAGGCCACAGACTCTAAAGCATCGTAGTATATGGAATTAGGACCCAGGCATATTCTAAGTTCAAGAGCGAAATAGAAGAAATAGAGGGATCATTATCCGAAGCTGCACAAAGTTCTGGGAAAATTAAAAGAATAATAAGTCCTTAAGTGTGACACCATTGGATTTGTCTTCTCGTGCACTATAAAATTGACAATAAGAACGTGCGAATGGGATCAATGGTTCATCAGTAATGGAGCAAACAAGTCAGTCGGCCAAATAAGCTAAGTAGGCACGAGGGCGACCTCGATTCGTATCTCACCACGGTCTGTTCCAAGTTACACGGGCTGTGTAAGAGGCCCCAACACAGACCGTTACACCCAGCATGAGTCATTTTGGCCTGAAGAAGCCGTTTGGGCCATTTTGGCTGTCCCATAGCCCCTTGGCACAATCCATTTGGTGCAAACGTCCCGTGATTCCCCAATCCTTTGAAAAGATTGTTTCAAATATGAAAATGTAACGACTTGCCAATGGTATGCGCCAAACAACACGGTGAGCATGATCAGAATTCCAAAATGAAGCACCAGTCGATGACCTAATCCAAGACACACAACCGGTGTCAGCATGAGTGGCACAACCCACGCCAAGGCACACGGTCCATGTCAGCACAAGCATCACAGACCATGTCAGCACGAGCGGCACAGCTCACGTAAGCACGACCGGCATGGCCCGTGCCAGGTCCAGTGCCCTATGCTGACACGAGCACCTGGTGGCTGCTAGGGTTTTTTCCACCTTTGGGCCTATTTTTATGCCCAGATCCCTACTTCTATACATATGAGCCTTTGGTCTTCTAGGGTTACTAAGTACGCATGAGGTATATTTTCTCTCTTTCTATTGGTAGGTGGAAGGAATAAGAGAGTGTGGTCTCTAAAGTACTCCATGTCCTAACTTTTCTTTTCATCATCTAATTTTTCTTTGATCAATGGCATTTAACTCAATATTTTCCATGGATATATATCTTAGGGAGTAGGGATCTAGCTTGGGGACTATATTTTTATTCATGTGGTGATGTTTATTTTGTGAGATTTCTAGATCTACCTATTTCTATGTGTTTTGTGATCATTATGTAGCTTGTTCTTGATATTTTTTTATGAATTGCATGAAAGTCACACTTTGTTTGCATACAATCAAGTCTACTTTTATGTTGATGCACTATTGCTACTCCCCGGTTAGGGAAACCTAGATGTGCTTGGGTGCGATAGTCTGGAACCTGGTATGTGCATGAAGGTTACCATTTTTAATCGTTACGATTGACCATACATCTAGTTAGCTAACAAAAGAGGCCTAGGGGTTGCCGGTAGAGATAGAATATGTAGCAAACTATGGTTATGTTGTTAATCCTAGAAGCCATCGATAAGATGGCTACTTTGTTTTCCTTTATAGGCCTAGGGGTAGTTTTATTTGTGGTTTTCCGCTCAGGGCTTAATCGCACAGGAAAGAAACAGACCTGCACAATGTGTTAGGGTCATTGTTGCACTCCCCTAGTAGATGCGAGGCTGATGGAAGATAATATACGCACACCTCTAAGTGACATACAGGGGAAAGTTTTGACCATTCTCTACATGACATAACGCAAACACTAGAATAGGATTGAGTTCTTTTATCTTACTCCCTCTGTCCCAGTTGTATTTGCACATGCAATATTCATTTAGTCAAAATTGGTTAATTTGAAAATTAATAAACGAGCAATATATAAGATAAAATACTAACATGTGGGATCTTGTTAGAATCGTCGTAACATCTTTTTTCATAATATAAATTTTTATTACTTTTAAATGTGCACAAGTAAAGATATCAACGGTCAAAAATAATTTAGGTTAACTTGCAAAAGCCAACTAGTGCAAATACAGTTGGGAGAGAGGGAGTATTAAATCTGTGATCAAAATAACATCAACCGTGTTCCGTAAATATTCCCCGAGTGTTTTTCTATTTTTTATTCCGTTGATTGCATGCTTGTAGTTGGTAGTGAAAATTATCCCAAATGGTTATTTTCAAAACAATGTTAATTCCTAACACGTGGTCGGATTGATTACCCGACCACAATTGTGTTTATTAGATTACTATATTCCTAGCATCTCTATAGATGACCCCGGTACTTGCCACTATCTACCATTCTTGGTAGTGTAGTAGTAGGAACGAGAGCAACATATAAATATTATTTTTGACCCTTAATAACTTAGCCTCCTCTCTTATTTAAGGACGCTTGGGAAGGGGCAGGTCACTACGTACCAGAACTGCCCCAGAGCCTCTGGAAAAGTTCATACAAGATCGATCCCCCACTTATCAAATAGCCATGAACTATTTATATTCATCATGTCCACCTGAGTAACTTTAATAATCGGCGCATGTCACTAGCACTGATGGCAAGCTGAAATGTACCTATCACCATCATCAAACATTAAAGGTCACTAATATCTGGCTTGAATTAGCCTTCTCGCCACAGATCGAGCCCTCGGATGGCTACTATGTATACTTTCATGAACATATCTAATTAAATAGTTAGTTTTAAAATGAGTGACACGTCGAAGGAGTGACTGAATATGACCTTACCGATACAAAACTCCATCTTGCAATACATAGCTCATAGCATTTGACCTAATACTTCTTGCTTCGATTCACCCTTCTGGCCGAACCCATATCGAATGTAACTAATGATTGGTGTCATCCAACATTCTCCCTGTTGAAAGACTATACCGCCTGGTCTTGAAACTCCGATTGGTTTCCATAAGAATATGTTTTGGGATTGAATTATGAGATTCGATGAAGCAATATTTCTTAGAGCGTCTGTTTTACGGTTCTTCTCTTTCAGCACCTGTGTCATGGTGTAAGTTCGAAAACCATTTGTCAAAAGTTTCACTACCTCCAAATATCACTGCAGACTCCATTCTCTAAATGCGTTCTCCCCCTTGATTTGCTGCACTACAATACGCTAGTAACTGAATATTTCATAGTTCTCAAATTTGAGCTCCTTGGCCAAACGAAATTTTGTAATCAAGGCTTCATACTCAGCTTCATTTTTGTGTAGCTTTGAATGAAAAGTGCAATGTATATGGGTAATACTTTCCTTCCTGATTAGTGAGAAACCCTCATGTTCCATTTCCCCCCTGAGTGCGAAGAATCTTCCACATACAGGCTTCATACATTATTCTCCTGCACATCCTCACCTCACTCGATAGCCTTCGTGGTTTCCACGATAATGTCTTCAAGGGCTTGGCCACTGATAGTCGTTCTCAGCTGAAACTGAATATCATGCTCTATAGCTCCCAGATGAAATCCCATTTCATTATTCTCCCCGAAGCTTATGGTTTTAACAAAATTATTTGACTGGATGATTAGTCAACAACACTATAGTATGTTCTTAGAAATAAGGATGCCATTTTTGTGCCACATGAACTAGCGCTAGATCAACCTCTTGAGGGCTGTGTACCTCATTTCAGATCTCTTCAAAGCTCAAAGATCAAATCACAAAATATATTGATTGTTTCTACATCTCTTTTTCCTTCACCAACACAGGACTAATAGCCAAAGGAGAAACGGATATAAAAAGGTACAACTCCTCCCCAGTTCCCGGCTTCATAATCGTTTGAAGGACTTTAAGATGTTCCTTCAGCTATTCGAATGCCACCTCACATTTCTCGGTCCACTCGAACTTCTTGGCTCTTTTTAGAACATCAAAGAAAGGTAAGTTTTTTTCTGATCCCTTTGATAGGAACTGACACAGGGCTGCCAAAGACCCAGTATGTTTTTTGAACATCCTTCAACATTTGTGGACCCCTCATCTTTATCAAGGCTTAAACCTTATCAGGATTAACATCAATACCACTCTTAGATACCTTAAATCTCAAGAATTTTCCATCCCCTACTCTAATTACAAATTTGGATCAGCTTTAAATTCTCCCTTCAAAGCTCTTCGAATGTTTCTTTCAAATCTCATGAAAACTATTCATCGTAATTTCTTTTTACAACCATATCATCCACATATATCTCTATGTTTCTTCCTATCTGTTTCTTGAATAACATATCAACCAACCGTTGTAAGTTTTACCCGCATTATTATGCCCAAACATCATATTTTTATAAAAACATTTTACCACATCAGTAATGAACAAAATTTTCTCCTTATCCTCCTCAACTAAAAATATATGGTGATATCTCTCGTGAGCATAAAAAAAGTCCAAGACCTGATATCCATCTACAACTTCCACTAATTTATCGATTGGCAGTAAATGATAGTAGTGTTTTTGGACAACATTTATTTATATAAGTGAAAGCAATTCACATCTGCCAAGCTCTGTCATGCTTGGGAACCATCACCGGATTAACAATTCATTGTGGATAGAATACCTCCTCGATAACTTTTTCCTTTAGTAACTTCTCTACCTCTACCTTAATCGACCCTAATCTTTCCGAACCAAATACTCCTCTCTTCTATTTAACTGGTTTTATTGAGGGATTGATATTTATTTAACGCAATTCCAACTTCAAAGGTACTCTAGTAAGATCAAAAGTACTAATAGAAAATACATCATCATATCAATCGAGGAGGACTCTTTGTTTTTCCTCAACATCTTCAGGCATTAACTTTCCTACAACAAGTATGCCCAGATGTCGAATGGGAGTTGTTTTGTATCTGCTGGACAAATTACTTTATGTATTGAGTCTACAGCTCTCACCTTTCTTATCCCCTTTACTAATATGAAATTATAACTTTTAGCTACCACTAAATCTCCTTCAATGGTAGCTATTCTCTTATCTGTGGGAAACTTCATCACCCAGTGGTAGGGGGACCACAGAGATCGAGCTTGACACATCTATGATCTCCCGAGGATCACATTATAGGGTGAGTATGCATCGATGACCACAAAATCATAGTCTATCGTCACTCCACTATCCTCATCATGTATCCGTACTGAAAAGGTGGTCTCTCCTAAAGGAAATAAGATTTTGCATGTGAAACCTGACAACGGCGAACCAGATTTTCTCAAATTCCTACTACCTATGTCCACCTGATCAAAGAACTTTGTGAACATCACCTCAACACCATTGGATCTGCATGTGGAGTTTGGTATAAAAATGCATCATTTTCTTTAAAAAAATGATAGTCTCGTCTGCTCACAAACATTTGTGCCTTGGCTCCCAAGCAGAAATGTGACGTGAAACGACCTCCATAAGTGTGTTCAATGACCTTTCCCCAGAATATTTTTAATAACATTAATCACTCTATGGATTACTGGGTTATCCCCATTTTCATTCTCCCGAATCTCAGCAAACTGATCACGGGGTCTCTCTTCCCATGTTTCCTGACCCTGATCTGGAAGTCCCCCTTCAGCTCGACCTTCATTATTCTAATTTCTCCTATATGGATGCGAATTTTGATATTAGTTTCATGGTCTCGGATGTTCCCTGTGCTTTTACATTCGAGGCCCCGAACCTTGAAGTCTACCTTTTTTGCACACCTCTCAATCTTCATCTTGAAATGGATTCAATCATCCGTATCATGGCCATAAATCATGTGATATCACAAGATTTGTTTGAGGCTCTCCTTGCTGCCAGAGCCATGGACAAATATCTCATCAGGGAGGTGCTTGAAACATACCTCGATGTCTGCTTAATGATTGAGCTAGTGCTTTACCTATGGGCGTATACCTTTCAAATTTTGGCCTAGCTATCTCGAACTGCTTCTTCCCATGAATATCATTAGTTTTCTCATGTTTCTTCACCAAGCCTTCTCTCTTTCTTTTGGAAGCCTCTTTCACGTTTGAGTACTTCTCAATGACCTTCTAAAGCTTTTGGAGGGTTCAAGGTGTGTTGGTACTTAACTTTTTCTATAACTCCACATCCTTCATTTCTATCAAGTACCCTTAGATCATTTTATTCTCCGTACTTTCCACTAATCATAAACTTTCATCCACAAATCTATGATAGAAAGTCTCTATGTTTCCCCTAGTTTCTATTTGGTTTGGTAAAATTATGGAAACGTCTGAATGAACTTGTTCTTCCGAGCATACTAGCTTTAAAGAGCCCCACCAAAATTTTGGTAAGAGTGAAGAGAACCCCTAGAAAACTTGTTGAACCATTCATGAGCGTTCCCTCGAAGGTAGCACCCTACAAGTTTGTATATCAGCCTCTCATCAAAATCCAAAGAGCTCATCAGACTTAGAAATGTCTTAATAAACATTCTAGGATTTGTTTCAACGCTATGGTTTTGTATATACTGGCCATCGAACATAGGTTATTGATGTGTCCATTTTATATGGATATTTTGGGATCTTTTTGTATTCATTTTGGTACACTTTGGTGCTTTGAAGAC
>JAULKK010281424.1:0-14286 GCA_032355705.1 Rubia peregrina
TGGAAGAATGAGATGGTGGTGGCGGGGGAGTGGAGGAGGACGGCCTCGCAAGCGAAGAAGGGGGGGGCTAGGGTTTAGGGTGGGTGGAGCACAGTTGAGGAGAGGTGGAGCGTGGTGGCGGTAGCGGGGCTAGGAGGAAAGTTGGAGCGCGGAGGCGGTAACGGGACTAGGAGGAGAGGTGGAGCATGGGGCTAGGCTAGGGTTGAGGGTTAGGGTGGAGCACAGTCACAGTGGGCGGGGCTGGGCTATGCTAGGGTTAAGTGGTGGCGGGCGGAGGAGGAGGTGCGATGGTGTTAGAGGCTGGGGAGGTGGTGCTGGAGACGGGCGGGCAAGAAGGTGGAGTGACGGAGTGGCGGTGGCACCTTGGTAGAGTGGCGGTGACGATGGCGCTCTTGAGATAGGCGTGGCTATGTTAGTGGCACTCGATGACGACGATGATGGTTAGTGGCAGCGGCGGCGATGGTCAAGGTTTAGGGTGTTGAAGAGGAAGAAAAAGAAGCCCATGGTGTAGTTGAAGAAGAAGAAGAAGAAGTGAGGGGTAAAATGGTCTTTAGATTTTTTAGTTTAAACTTATAAGTATTTATGTCTTTTCATGTTTAGACAATGGCTGACTTTTTGAGTCAACGCTGAAATTGAGCAAAATGAGTATAGTTGCACAATTTTACAAAAAAAAATATATGGTTAATTTTGCACTTTCAGATTTTACAGGGTTATATCTATGCTTTCTCAACTTAATAGGATTATTTTTTACACTTTTCCCAAAATTAAATATAGTGAGAAAACATGAATAATAGGCCTAAACAAAACTAAATTCAACTAAACTGAATTCATTGAACTGAATTTAATTCAAATAACATGAATTAAATAATCTAGAAAAAACATTACAGAAAAATTATTCATTATTATGAAATTTAATCTAATGAAGTGAACTAAACTAAAATACCTATTTTACTCCATGAGATTGGCATATTATGAAGATCGAAAATGGACTATGTGAGAAGTACATAATGGTATAGTTTTGCAACTTTGGAACGATATTGGACGCAATGATGAGGCACAAAGTGCCGATGAAGAAATATGATTAGTTGTCGATGAAACTGTTTCCAATCATTCTTTAGCAATAATTGAACTACCATATGTAATTTACCAAATAAGAATGTTATATTTGAGTTATATATTTCATGCTATTTGTATTTGGTGGCTGTTGATTGTTTATTTTTTTGGTTGTTGATATGAGAAATGGAAGGTTTTTAGGGAATTGGGGGAAAAAGGCAGTTTAGGAGAGGAGGGTTCAACACTTCTGTTTTATTATACTAAAGTCCCTGAAATTTTCGTAAGATTTTAAAATGAATCCCGAAATCAAAATAATTGTAATCTACGAAAATCTTACGAAAATTTCAGTTCAAAATATAAAAAGAAAGGGATTTATTATATGGAGGAGATTGTAAAATTTATTATGATGAGTATTTACATGTTGAAAAGTGGTTGTAGAAAGTACTATGTGGCTTATTATTTTGTTAATTAAGATATGATGGTTTTTTACAACTTGATCCTTACTTTTTACAAGAAAGAATTAAGTTAATTTTAATTATAGGGGATTTTTACTACCTTATTTGATTTTTAGTTGTAAATATGTATTTTCTACAACCACTATTTTGCCCCTTGTATAATTTTTGTTGTAAAATGGGGTTGTTTTCTTGTAGTGTATGTATTGAACTGAACTAAACTACATTTGAATAATTGACCTCAATAAGGTCATTTTAAGAAGTTTACATTTGATTAACCAAAATGAATTGAACTAAATAGAACTGAATTCAATTCCTTGTCAAGAATTAAAATTTTCTGAATTTAACTTGATTCCATTGAACTTATATCAATTCAAATTACCTAAATAAACTCTTTTTCATTAAGTGAATTGAATTCAGCAGATTCAACATCAATAGACTAAATTGAACTAAAATTAAACATAGTGAATTTTTTTAATAATAACATAAACAACCTCATTTCCAACAAAGTAAAATTAGTAGGGCTGAACTGAACTAGACTGAGTTGAACTGGACTAAACTGAATTTCACTAAATTGATGTAAATTTTAAAAAATGAAATATAAGAATCCTTATAATTTAAATAAATTTACTAAAAGATTAATATTTAAAATGAAGTTCATAACAATCTAAATTGAAAAGAAATTGAAAGAGTTTGTCTCCTGCGAGACCGTCTCATGGTGAAACCAAGGATTAAACTACAAATAAAATAAACATAGAACAACAACTAAAATATTGGGGTCAATAACATAATATTTATTATTCGGGGTCTTCATTGATTAACACACAGAAGTTCAGGGACCTGTTTGCAAATAATCAATAATGAAAAATCCTCAACCCACCTTCGAGTTTCGCCGTCTCCACTGGGTTTCCCAGCCTGGATTTGCCATTGGTTAACCGGCCCCGGATCTGATTCGCTAAAATGTTTCAATTCCGCTAAAGATGAGGAGTCTCGGTCTTGGCGAAGACGAAGATAGAGGGTTTTGGTGAAGACGATTCTGCGACTGTGAATCTACGACGGTGATGATAGAGACAAATCTGCGACGACGATAGTGAAGTCAAATATGCGACGCCGATGGCGTATAACATGCTCAGTTTGGTGCGATCGGTTCACATTTACAACCTCCAAATCACCGTCGTAGATCTCAGACCAGAAGTTGTCAACGTCATGAATTAATACAAACCTTCCTTGAGCTGCCAGTGATTGATTCCGGTTCGAGGTCGTCTGATTCGCGTCATTCTGAAGATTCTGACGGTCTTGGGTTCCAGATCTACTAGAAGTGATAGGTGTTCAGTGGTGTTTTCCCGACGTCATGCCAAATGGATGATTTCGGTAGTTTCGGGTTTATTTTGGGTCAATTTTTAAATTTTTGGGTTGAAATGTGGGCTTAATAATAATTCATCAAATTAAAATGATAAAACATTAAAAAATTAAATTATTAAATAATTATTTAAAATTTAAATAAATATATTTTAATAAATTAAATTGAAATGAATAAACATCAATTTATAACACTAAAATACACATCAGATTGAAATAGTTAAATATTAGATAAAAACATTAAATTACATGATTATATTAGTTAAATATCAAATAAATATTAAAGATATACATCAAACAAACAAATATAGTGAAACATCATAAAAATACAATAAAAGACATGTAAAATACATAACTTAAACATCAAATATATACTAAGAGATACATATAAAAAAATTAAAATTAAACATCAAATAAATATACTAAAAACACACATATAAATAGTTAAACAATAAATAAAATACTAAAATACGGATCAGATTAGAATAGTTAAAAACCAAGTAAACAATATATAATTAGAATAGATAAACATCAAACAAAAACATACGTGAGTTTTAAAACATCAAAATGTGCACCAAAATTTGACACTGATATAAAAAAAACATCATTGTTAAAAATTTTAAAAAAACTAGATTGCATTGTTACATTAAATTAAATATAAATATTCGGGAAAAAGAAACATCAATAATAAAATTAAGAGGATGAACTGAAAAACTAACACATTAATCAAAATGAATTATTGACTATAAATTAACATTTAAGATAATAAAATATTCCTAACTAGTGTCAAAATGTACAAAGTATAAAAAAAAATAAGAAATAAACACAATATTTACTCCAAAAGGTCATGATTTAACTTTAAACACATGGTTTTAGTTTTTAAAAAAGAATTTTGGCATAACATCAAACCCAGTAATAAAAAGACTCTAAAAGGTCAAGTATTGGCATACATTGCGAGGAATTGGGTAGAAAATTTGATCTGTGAATTTCTACGATGACCCACGAGATTCTTATGATCCGAAATCATTAATTCCCCAAATATTTGTGCCAAACACCCCCCTAAAAGTGGTATTTGCACTCTTATCCCTCCTTCCTCTCCCAAACTTTCTTAAATTATATTTGGAACTCAATCTCTAATTAAACTTCATAGTATTAAATGTTAATCCTTGGTCTGGCAGTGAGACGGTCTCGCACAAGACTTTGTCAAATTGAAAATAGTTGAAAATAGTTGAGATGAGATTATTATAGATTATTGGAGTTAAGATGAGATTATTGGAGATTGTTGGAGTTGAGATGAGATTATTGGAGCTGAGATGAGATTGTTGAAGATTATTGGAGCTAAGATGAGATTATTAGAGCCAGTATGAGATGAAAGGAGCTGAAATAAGTTGAACTGGACAAGATCAAAATTTCCCACTTACTTTTATGACATTATTCTATATCAAAAGTTGACCGCATATTTGAATAGATATACGAGCAACAATATTATCGTATGTGATATTGTTGAATTCGTCATGGCATGTAGTTTCTAAATATTAACTTTTTATTTGTCTTTACTCGTTATTATGCATAAGTAAACATCGGTAAAACATATTTTTTGAACAGAGTAATAATGATTACTGTACAATTTATAATGAGACGGGATAGTACTTAGTATGACACTTTATAAAAAATCCCGAGAACGTTTATTAATACGATTTAAAAAAATTAAACTACCATAAGTGAGGACTGTTTTCATGATGAGACCACATACCATCTCATATTAAAAGGTGTAAGCAGGACCTTTTTAGTTACAAGTCATAGTTTTGAGCGGTTCATATTCACAAAAGTAAGAACTTTAAGGCGCTCTTAAAAGGTTGTGTGTGTCATATGATTTACATGCCGAGATTTCCGCGTTTTAGTACCTACACAACAAATTGTTGGGTTATATGTCCATTCCTATGTGAAGAAAGTTTATATTTGCTTACATATGTACTCCCTCCGTTTCACTAACAATGACATACTTGTCAAAATTAGATGTTTCTTTAACAATGACACATGATACTTATGGCAAGTTTAAGGTTTTTACATCCACTCATTTTACTTTATCTTCTTTCAATTCAATTTCATCCACTCATTTACCATCTCCTAAATTACTACACCCAAAATGATGTGTCATTGCTAGTGAAACGGAGGGAGTACAAACTAATATTATAATTAATAACATTGCCCAACGTGCGATGGTATTATGCTAGTAATTTTTTTAAAAAAATATACGATAGTTTTGAAAAAGATCGTCTTTTCATAGGTATATGAAAAGACAGTACTGAATTAGAATTATAGAAAAGTTTGCAATATTAAAATTATATTATGCAAAGTGCAGTAGTTTTGGGTTTATGACCCAATTAATTGCAACCTGGAATTTTTTTCTTGAATTCTTCTAATTTGCAGTTTAAATATTTGTCTTTCCATAACTTATGGAATGATAGTCTTTCAAGAGACATACTCAAATTAAATACTTTATTGTATTTTATAAGTTAAAACAAGTAATAATATGTATTTGAATATGAAAATGAAAAAATATAATCTAAAAAGTACATTTTAAAATTTAGTATGTAATTTAATAATGCAGTATATAAATGAAAAAATGTAGAGAAAAAGCCACGTGTTAGAAGAGTCTCCCATTTTATTATTTCTCAATGTTACACTATTTTGTTTTAGATCTGAGCAACCATTAGACTGAGTTATTTTTATAATTTATGTAACTAATGTTGTAATATGATGTTTGTTTTTATTTATTATAACGAGATTCCTATTATTTTGAAAAACTTTTGAAATGAATTGCATTATATAAATAATTATAATTTAACCTAAAAATTACTGAAATAAGATCTAATAATTAGTTGGTATAACTTCCTCTTATTATTATCAATATACACTATCTCCATCTCAGTAAAAATGACACATTTTAAGTTCTGAATGTCAAAAAGAGTCAATTTCGACCATTAAATTTATTATTATACATGCAAGACTATTATTATGTTACATCTTGTTGGATTCGTATTAATATGTATTTTTAATTTTTAATTTTTAAAAAAATTCTGTATAAATAAAAATATTAAAAATTGAAAATTGATTAAGTTAAGTTTAAAAAACAAGAACTATTTCTCGTTCCTTCCTTTCTACCCACTTAGCAAAGCAGAAGAAAGAATACGTTGGAAAATGTTAGGATTAAAGAAGATTTCTTGTTTTGTCTCGTCCCATTTACATACTCTCTATTTCTTTCTCTATCCGTGACACACTTATTTTATTGGATTATTTTTTTTAAATGACATACTTTCCATTTTAGCAAGATTTTTTCAATTTCATTCTACTTTTACTTTCTACATTCAATTTCATCCACTCATTTTCTTCACCTAAATCCATTCACCTATACTTATGGTACTCCCTCCGTCCCAGTTTAAATTACCCACTTGTTTTTTATGCACTATTCTCCATCAAAGTTTGACCATATAAATAGATGTATAAGCAATAATATTATCATATGTGATATTGTTAAATTCACCGTAACAAGTATATCTAAATATCATTTTTTATATCATTATTATACGCAGGTGAACATATTAACGGTCAAACATATTTGTTGAATAATGTTATTCATGATCAATTTAAGATGGGAGGGGGGAGTATTTGTAAACATATAAAGTGAATCATTGCATCCGAGAGGATACAAAAGAAGGAAGCAAGAAACCCTTAAGATAATAATCCCGAACCAAATGGCAGTCAATATCCAAGTGCTTTATACGTTTATGAAAAACTGGATTTGCAGTAAGATGCAAAGCAGCTTGATTGTCACAGATAAAGGAATGGGAAACTGAACCAGCAAGTGAAGATCTCTAGCCAAATAGCTAATCCATTTAAGTTCACAAGAGGTCATGGACAAGCTCCTGTATTCAGCCTCAGCAGAAGATTTGGATACAGTGGATTGCTTCTTGGATTTCCAAGAAATCAAGGTCGAACCCAAGAAAATAGCATAGCAAGTGATGAACCTTCTAGAGACCTTTCCAGTGGCCCAATATGCATCACAGTAGGCATGAAGCCTAAGATCATTGTTGGATGCATAAAATAGGCCATGATTTGGATGATGATGGAGGTACTTCACAATGTGCAAGGCACCAGAGAGATGATGATGAGTAGGAAATTGCACAAATTGACTTAATTGATGAACAACAAATGTGACATCAGGTCTGGTGTAGTTGAGATATAATAACTTGCCAATAAGTCTTCTAAAGATGCTTGGATCAGAAAAAGATGGAGAAGACTCATCATGAACTACCCAAGTAGAAGGTAGAGGAGTGGCTACAGATTTACAATTGATGAGGCCACAATCTGAAACAATATCAGATATGTATTTGCTCTGGCTGAGATATAAACCAGTGCTTGATCTGTGCAATTCCAGGCCTAATAAGTAATGAGCAATTCCAAGGTCTTTAATTGTAAATTTGTGATGCAAAGAGAGTTTAACTTCAACAATGGCATCAAGAGAAGTACCCATGATCAAGACATCATCAACATATACAACCAAAGCTAAAATGCATGTGGAACTGAACTTCAAGAAGAGACAGTGGTCATGGTGAGATTGATTGAAGTTCTGAGTCAAGAGATGATGAGTAAACTCTTTGTTCCACTGTCTAGAAGCCTATTTAAATCATAGAGACTTTTTGGTTAATTTGCAGACCAAAGTGGGATTAGGTGCAGAATAAACATCAGGAAGCTTCATATAAACTTCTTCATCAAGTTAGCCATGGAGGAAAGCATTATTATTATCTAGCTGATGAATATGCCAATCAGATTCTGAACCCAAAGCAAGAAGCATCCTAATAGTAACAGCCTTAGCCGCATGACAAAACACTTCAAAGAAATCAATCCCCTCTATTTGATTAAAACCTTTTGCAACAAGCTTGGCTTTGTGCTTAGCAAGACTGCCATCTGCATTGTATTTTAATTTGTAAACCCACTTTGAGCCAATTTCTCTCTTTCCATGGGACAATTTTACCAAATCCCAGATATGATTTTGTTCCAAAGCAATCAATTCATCATGCATAACATGGATCCACTCTGGTGAATTCTTTCAGTCTATTCTCTTTCAGTCTCATCTTCCAATTTTTTTTGGGAATTGCATCAAATTCTGGATTTCTGAAAACTGAGTGTGAGTATGCTGACTGAAGTCTTTGATGAATGATTTCTGACTGAAAAGACCCAGGATCAAGAATTTATAGGCCATTGTGTTGTTTGATTACTGCTAGAACTTTCTTAGTTCTGAGGTCCTGCAGTAAGCAATGAGTAGATGAGAAAGTGAAAAACACAGGAGCTGTCTTTGTGAGTTTGCTAACAGAAAGTAGATTATACTTAAAATCTGGCACATGTAAGCAATCATACAATGTGATTGATGGATTAAGACAGATATTTCCTAAGGTTGTGACTAATCTGATTGTATGATCTGGCATGTAAACTGGAGTAGTATTCTGGACTGATGACATAGAATTGAAAACTGACATATTCCTACAAATGTGGCTTGACGCTCCACTATCCACAATCCAATTATCATCATTTAAAGTAAACACATTAAGTGAAAATTTTGTAACAATGCAATATGCAAAGTCATGATTTTGTGCATAATTTGCTGCACCATCTTGATGATGCATTAGTTCCTTTCCTTTCTGCTTCTTTTGAAACTGAGTTTCAACTATCCTTGTTATTAAGGCCTCTAGCTTGGTATCCATGTCACCAATTGGTGTTTCTTCCTCCTCGGTAACAGCATGAGCAGTATGCCTTTGAAATCCTTGATTGAATTGATGTGCCCTTTGATAGTTGTGTGAAGTAAAAGTTGGATTCTGAGCTGGTTGAGGTTTTGCTGCTATATCTCTTCTTCCTTCCCACCATTTTGGATATCCCTTGATCTTGAAACAATTTTCTTTGAGATGTCCTAGCTTTCCACACTGTTCACACGTCAAATCTGATCTTCTCACATTTATTTTTCTCATACTGTCAGATTCATCATATGGATCAGATGATGCATCCTTCAACTGATAAGGAATTTTAGAATCCTTATAGACTCTAACAGCCATGGCAGAATTGTTCTGCATTTCTTATAAACACCATGCACTGATTTCTGCCTTTCAATTCTGCTAATTATTTGGCAAGCTTTGACAACACTAGGAAATGGATCCATTAATAAGATTTGATGGCTAATAGAAATGTACTCTTCATTCAGTTCCATTAGAAATTGATGAAGCTTATCATCTTCTTCCTCAGCAGATAAGCAAACATAGTTAATGCAATCAACATTACATCTCTTCCTAGGCCTCAAACAAGCATACTTATCCCATAAACCTGTCAATTCAGTAAAGTAAATAGCTAGTGAATCATCACCTTGCTTCAGCTCACTTATATCCTTTTTCAATTTGTGAATCAAAGGTCCATTGCATTCTCCAAATCTTTCTTTTAATTCATTCCACAGTACAGTAGCATTTTCACAAAACATGAATCTTCTTGCTATTTTCTTAGAAATAGAGTTCAAAATCCAGGAAATCAAGGTAGAATTTACCTTATCCCATCTGTCATACAAAGGATCATCCGGATCTGGAATTCCGATTTCTCCTGTCAAGGATTTCAGCTTTCCTCTGGACCTGATAGCTACAACCATCGATATGCTCTATGTGACATAATTTTATTCATTCAAAGCTTCTGCAACCAGCACCAGATTAGAGTTGTCCGAGCTTTGAAGATAAAAAGGATCATCAACTTGATTCCTCCTTGATCTCGAATTTCCTTTGTGGAAATTAGACCGCAGTGAATTTCCAACAGAATTGACTGATTATGTATCAGAGGACATGATTTTCACAAATCAGATAAGCAATGTTTTCAGCAAAGAAGCATAACAGCATCACCAGACCTTGCTGGATGCTTTGATACCATGAATACTAGATGAAAAAATAGTTTGATATTGAATGGTAAATCGAGAGAAAGTAGAGCAGGAGTTAGTTACATTCATCACACAAAAGTGTGGATCATTAAGTCATACCACAAGAATGAAATCAGTTTCAATTATATAGCAGACCAGAGAGAGCTACTAAAATAACTAACTACCTGTCAAACCCAACAAACTAATAACTGAGTGAAAAACGACATGCAACTATTGCGTTTGACATAAAACGGTATGACACCGCTGCGTTTAGATCCAAAACACTTTGCGCCAAAAAACATTTCACCGACTTCAAGTTGCACCGACTTCATCATGCTTCAAAACACTTCAGCATGGATCTTTTGTTGATTCAGTCTTCAATCGATGACGAATCGGCGAGGCTGAGAGAGGCTGGAAAGCGTTCCCACAAGTCTAAGCAGGGATGGGAAGCATCAACGTAAAACTGGCTTGGCCGGAAAGTATCATAAGGAGAGAGGTAGAATTTTCTTATTTATTGCAATTTAGTCCTTGAAGTCTAGCGTTCCTTTTAAGTTTAACATTGATTGACCCCCTGAATATCAATACTTTTATTCTACACATTTCTTATTTGTATTTAGTATCTGGTCTTACCGTAAGACGGTCTCGCAGGGTCGCACTCCTAAACTAATGTTTCAACTTTGGCTTTGTTCATCTTTATTTCTTCTCTTTAACTTCTTTTCAAAATTTTATTTGAAAATTATTGTAAAGTTATTTAATAAATAGTGCAACTTATGAAAATTATATGAAGAATACAAGTACATTGTTCAAAAAATTATTTTAAAATTCAAATTCCATTTAAATTTATTTTCTTTATCTCTCTCCCCCTCATTTCGATATTTCTTTCTTATTCTCAACGACCAAATGAAGTATGTGATTGGATCTAAAGAAACCCTCTCTTGCTGCAATAATTTTTCTTCAATATTTTTTCCCATCTTCTGATTCTGGGAGATGGGGAACAACAGTTTATTTTAATTGATGTTTTTGTTATTGAATAAGTGTGAAATCTATTTCTATAAATTAGTTTTATTTTTTGACCTGACCGATTAGATCGTTGTGTTCATGATTATAACTTGATTTAGTTGTTCACGTTGATGTATTGTTCTCGATCTGCTTGTAGAGATCGTGTGTTCGCAATTTAGTTTGTGTTTTATTTGTTGGTTCCCATTAATTTGGGTTCGTCAAGTCTGTGTTTTTCAAGGTGTTCACAGTTTGGACAACATAGATGGTGGTTGGATCAAGTGATATTACAGTTGTAGGAGATTCTTGTTCGGCGCAGTGATATTTATGCATGATACGCTCCTCTTTTCCAAGTAGTCATGATTTTTGTAAGAAGCGAGTTAATAACTGCGAGGATGATGTTATAGTTTTTATTTGATCCCTTATCTGTAGTAGTATAGATGATCAGTCTTGTTGACATATGATTTACATATCCTTGCAATATGATACTTATGCTAGAAGCTAGTTAGGTTGGATGTTAATTCCACTCATTGACGGAAGGCATATTAGGCAATACAACTAGCACCAGTGGCAGATTTGTAGTGGGCATTGTAGCCATGTGCCCCTACTAAATCCGCTAAATTTATGTTCTATGAATTAGGAGTTTTGATTTCCTCCATTGTGTGTATCCAACTTTGTTCTTTGGAAGGTTTAAGAGCGGCGAACATTTCGAAATGACAGCATCGAACATATAAATATATATAGGCGATTATGGTTATCTCGGATTGGGTTCTAGAAAAAGTTGTCTACTTTTTGAAAAGCACTCTTTTCCCGACAATGATATTTATAGTTGTTGGGGACTGTGTACTTACAGCCTCTACGATAAGCAAGTTGATAGAGCCGGTGCGTGGCAAACAGAACGGTACATCAAGCCATTTTTGCACAAACTTACTAAATATTAATATTGGTAATTTTTTACACCCGATTGTGATAACCCTCTTGATATCTTATTGGAGCTCAGTAACTAAGGGATGATTTCCCATTGCTAGAGCGTTTCCCTGTGAGCAAGACCCGAACGAGATGATGATTGATTTATTTATCTTTCCTCTCCGGTTCTGCCGGTCAACATTTTGCTACAGCAATTCAAGAAAATTCCTCTCTTAAGTGTTGTCCATTTATTTTATTATTTTGTTTTATGTGTTGTCAAATTCATCTCTTAAAAGGTACTCTTCCTTATTCTCATTGCATAATTGATGAACATGCCTTTTAAAGTGAGTATCCAATAGTAGTTTTAAGTTATGGCTTCTACGAATTAATCCTTGATCACCTAAAAATTATAATTCAAACACATATAAATTATAAGTCAAAGTATCTCTTGTAACAACTTGAAGCACCTAAAATTATTAGTGAAACACTTAAACGCATAAATTGGAACATCTACAACTACAACTACAATTTGAAGTTTCTCCAATTTTTATGTGAAATATCTACGTTTATAACTTGAAGCACCTTTTAGTTATATTAGAAGAACCGGCAAGTATAATCTGAATCACCTCTATTTATATGTAAAGAGCATAGAAGTTATACTTGAATCACTTACAAGTTATATTTGAAGCACCTCCGGGTATATCTGAAGCACCTCCTAGTATATCTGAACCACTTACAAGTGTAACATAAGGAACCTCAAAATTATAATAGAAACATCTACAATTAGTAGTTAAAACATCAACAATTGTAATTTAAACCACCCATAAGTGAGAAGTGAAACAACCACAATTATTAGTTGAAACACCAACAATTATAATTTAAAGCACCCATAAGTGATAAGTACCTACAATTATTAGTTGAAACACCTAAAATTATATTTTAAAGCACCCATAAGTGATAAGTGAAGCAACTACAATTATTAGTTGAAAAACCAACAACTATAATTTAAAGCACCCATAAATGATATGTGAAGCACCTACAATTATTAGTATACACACCAAAAAATATAATTTAAAGCATCCATAAGTTATAAGCAAAACCTACAATTATCTATTAAAACGACAATAATTATAATTTAAAGCACTCATAAGTGATAAGTGAAGCACCTACAAGCTATAGTTGAAGCACCTACAAGTTATTGTTGAAGCATCTTCTGATTATAAGTGAAACACCTATTAGTTGAATTTGAAATTCCTTCAAGTTATAAGTCAAGCATACAGTTGTATTTGAAATACATGCAAGCTATGAGTAAAACACCTAAAAATTATACTTCAAACACTTACAAATTATAAGTGGAGTAGCTACAAATTATAAGTGAAGCACCTATACGTATAAATCTAAGAACCTTCAAGTTATTAGTGAAGCACCTAAAAGTTGTACTAGAAACACTTACAAGTCGACTTGAACCATCCAAAAGTTATACTTGGAAAATCTACAAATTATAAGTAAAACTTCTAAATATTATATTTGAAACACCTACAAGTAACAAGTGAAGCACCTACAACTTATAAGTGAAGCACTTGAAAGCTGTCACAATAAATTTTCAATAAAAAATTAGAATATAATTTTAATTTGTTCCCAAAATTTTGCGCTTGTTACAAAATTTTAATAAAAGAAAATTTAACAGAGTCTTTAGAGGTATGAAGAGAAAAAGTAATGAATTTAAAAGGAAGAAATTTTATAACCATTTGCAAATGTAACAAAAGGATTTGTGCATTTTTCAGAAACATCAACTAGATTTGCAAATCCTTTTGTTAAATGTGGTAGAAGATAGAAGGGTCAAAGAAGGAAGTCAAATAGATGGATTAATTGTGAACCGAAAGTATAAAGTAGAGTTATGAGAATTATACGAGAAGAACCAGCCTTCAAAGATGGTACAATTGGATTTTCCTTCTCGAGTACCATAAAAACGACTACAAGAACTCTCAAAACGAAGCAACGAAAGATCGGAAATGGAGCAACGGAAGACCGGCCGACCGGCCGACCGGCCAACCGGCCAGGTGAAGAAGATCAGGCGCGCGGCCAGCGCGCTCAAACGTGTGCCCAAAACCAGGACAAAATGAGACCTCAGAGTGAAAAATGTGCAGGCAGCGCCTGATAGCGTGCGCCCGCACGCCCCAGCGACCAGGTCTCCTCGCCAGCTCCGCCCGAATCGCCCTGCCTCTCGAGTACCCGTGGCCAGCCCCCCTGGTCCCCCATTTTGACCAGTCTCCTCAAATATTTTGTTCTATAAATACCCCTTATCTTCTCTTTCTTCCATAACTCTTCTTGGCCAAAATTTACTCTCCAAAAACCCTAGATCTAAATTTTTCTTCTTTCTTTTCATAGTTTTTGTAGATTATTTATGGGTTGTTTGTATTTAGATTAGTTAACTCCTTGGGAGCATTGGATTGAGGCTTCCTTATCTATGTCTTGAGAATCCATATCTATTTATTTAATACTTTTGCTATTGTGTATTTATTGGGCTTGAATTTGATTGTTGAATCCATTAATGGTGTTAGAAGGTTGAGTATATGA
>JAULKK010281434.1:0-14284 GCA_032355705.1 Rubia peregrina
AGGTAAATGCCATAGATATAGGAAAATAAGGGAAAGAAAAGAAAAGAGAAGAAAAGAGAAGGAAAAGAGAAAAAGAAACTCTAGAGAGAGAGAGAACTCTCCTCTTCCTTCTACATAGAGAGAGAAATAAAATCTACACTATGCTTACTTAGTTTGCCTTAGAAGACTAAAGGCTTCTATATATAGAAGTAGAGAATTGGGCCTATAAATATTCCTAAAAAGTGGCAAAAACCTAGCAGCAGCCAGGGATCGGCGCTGGCGCTGGACGCGTGTCCCGGAATGGCCCGTGCCTGTCATGTCGGCACAAGCCGCTGGCCGGTCCTCATTTTCTTTATTTTTGATCCATGCCATGCGTTGTTTCACATGACCCATTGGCTAGAATCTTGATTTGATTAGAACCTCGGCACTCCCCGCATTATTCTTCACACCCTGTGGGCTGGTCTGTGCATTTGTGACTTTAAACTGTGCGGGATGTGCAAAATGGAAAATCCCACCCTCATACTTAGCCAATTTTTGAGTGAAAAAATGAGGGGCTCGTGCCGAATTTGGGAACAGCCCGTGTCAGGTGATACAGGCCGTGCCATTTTGTGCGGACAGTGCTAGCTTTCGGTCCACGCCAAGTATATACAATCCGCACCGGCTGTTGCTGGTTTGCATGACTAACTTCTTTGCTCTGCTACGGGTGAACCATTGGTCTGATTTGGGAGTTCTTGTAGTAGATTTTATAGTTCTCGAGTAGAAGAATAGAATGGTGCTACCATGTAGTGCTGATTCTTCTGAGATTTTCCCCAAAACTCCGTGCAACCTCGAACAACGATCCCTCAATTTCTTCTTTGGCCTTCTTGAACTTTAGATCCACTTTTTTGGTCCCAACTCCTTCTACTACCATGATTTGAAGTTTGTGGCCTTCGATCTACTACCATCCTTAAAAATGGCCTTCAATATCTTCTACCTTTCTTGCGAATGACCTTAAAATATCTACTACCACTCTCGTGGATAGCCTTCCATCAATACAAAATGAAAAAGCACTCACGGACAACCTACTAATGAAGATCAAAGAGGAAGATCTTGGCGCCCATGAATACCAAGTGCCCATCAGTTCCAATCAAGTATACAAAACATGGGATTTAGACAAGAAAACCAAAAGTGGTCGTCTAAACCCTTTGTCGTGCAAATCTAACTAAAACTAGCAATCAACCAAACAATATATGAAAATAAATGTGTTAAATGCATCGGCTAACGCATGTACAATGCTGTACATCAGCACATGCCATGTACCTTAAAGACCTCGTGCTCTTTCTTACACGGGCCATGTAAATTGGTATGGCCCGTGCCCATGGAACATTCCTCGTATTTTTGGGCCTATTTTACTACCTTTTCAGCCAAACTTTCTAATTTCTTCTAACCTAAACCACGAGACTCGATTCAAATCAATCTTCAACCACAAATTTCAACAAAGTTTTTCCTAAAACACAAAACACACAATCAGCTAGCATACAACTAAAACACAGTCAAAGCAAAGAAAAATCACAGTATATTTATTGTCATCTTCACAACTTATTCCTACTTTTAAAGTTAAATTAATTAAACCTTACCGTTAGGTCCCCGGAGTCGCCATCCGTGACTCCACTCACGATGACATCCTTGTGAAGAGTCCTCCAAAAAGAGTCATACTTACCTTTGAGTCTATTCCTCTGAAGGGTTTATGTTCAATTATCATTAAGGTTGAGGCCTTAGATTTTTTCCTTGGCTTTAGGAGGAAGTCTACAAGGTTTTAACTCATTCTCGTGCTCTATAAACTGCTGCATGTGAATGTTTAAAGTTATTGAAGAACAATTCATCTTAGACATGCAACATTAAAATTCACTAAAGCTCTCAACATTTTGATCCTTCACTAGGCTCTTAGCATGCGATCCCTCATCAATCACACAAGAGTTCACAAATTCATCATTCATGAAAGATACCTAAACATGATCAATTTCCTCATAAGAAACTATTCCATTACATGCAAAGGAAGAAGGATAAGATGCATAATTTGACTTGTAAATATTAAACCCAAACTTATCAATGCTATCTTATAGGGTTAGTGTTCTTAAATGAACTTCTATTTTGGTCCTTGACGTATTTAGAAATGGTCTCCCCAACAAGATTGGGGGTTCACCTCTCTCGTGCGACATGTCAAGGACATAGAATTTCACCGAAGACACTAACTTACCAACCTTAACCATCACATCCTTCACTACCCTCCTAGGACTAGCTTGAGCATGGTCAGCCAACTGGATAATTAACCTAGTTTCCTTAAGTTCCCTTAGATCAAAATTATTGTAGAGGCTATAGGGTATGCCATTAATTGAGACCTATAGGTCTATCATATCACCATTAACTTATTTACCACCTAAGTTAATAAGAATTGAAAACATGCCCAAATGATTACACTTTTTGGGTAGGATTTTATGAGCTAAAATGGATAATCCTCTTATTTTCAATCTACCTACTTTATATACTGGTTTATTAGGCCTTTTCTTTATGCATGCATTAATATTATTTTTTGCATAAAGACGAATTTGATCAATGACATCCAAAAGTGGGATACTTACCTCACAACTCTTGAAAACCCCTCTAATTTGCTCGTCGTTGGTCGCCACCCTTCATTTTCTCCTTAATACCTTCGAAAATGGAGGTAGAGGTGTGACTTTATTCACTTTGGTGGTCGGGAGATCTCGATTGGACACCTCCTCAACAAAAAAACTTCTTCTTCTTTAAGAGGTGCCTTTGCTTTCTCTACAAGGCGATCATCCTCTTGTACAAATTCTTTCTCAGCCTCCCTAACTTCCTTTCCACTTTGCAATTTAATTACGCTTACATTCCTTGGATTGATCTTGTATTGAGAATGTAGTTTTCCAGAATCTCTTGCTTCTAGTCAGCTAACTGAGATGGCCAATTGTCCAACTTGAACCTTAAGGTTCTCGATGCTTGAAACTGCCCCAATACCTCAATGTTCCGCCTAGTCCTCTCCACGAAGATATAATTGCTCTTGGTTTCTTGAGCATTGGAATCCATAAAATCCCCGCGTTCCAACTTGAATCAAAATTTTGACCCGAACCTGCAGATTTGTTAAATCCCACAAGTGTGAGGGGTTAAAGATAAAGATTTATATGTTCTACTAACCTTACTCCTAACCACGATAAGCATAGATAGTGGCAAGTCCAGGGTCATCCACAGAGATATTAGTGCCTACTAGTTAGCCAAACACAATCCACTCTCGGGTATCACCCCAATTGTGTGTCAGGAATAGCTAGTAGTAACAAAGGGGAGAAGGGTTCGTGTTTGAATCTAAACTACTAATCATAAGTAAAACAAGATAAAAATATGAATTAACTAATCTGGATGGTTACTTTCATCACATGAACGACGTATAGATGTGATCTTAGACTCTAATTCACATAAGCAACAATCAGTCTATTTTAATGTTTTACCACAGAGTGTGGAAATGTTGATTCCATGGGGACTACGACTGTCTATCACGCAGCTGGTTTTTCCCTCTCCGTAACATCTCACCTCCTCCGTAACTTGCTAGGGGTGCACTTATCTATTGACCACCCTTATAGCTCAATCACAGGGCTAACATGTCTCCGGTTAAAAGAACCATGCCTTACATAGGTCACAATAGTTAGATGCGAGAGTGAATGAAATTACATAACTAGGACGTAAACTATGAGCACCCATTCTAGACCTCAAAAGGAAGAGGACATTAGTACCTTGGGATAACTCTAGGGTCTGCGCCACTCTAGCGACTACAAACTAAAAATGCTCTATTATCAGGCTTGGGTTTTCCCCGTCGGGATTTTTATAATATCAACGTGTTAGGTCTGATGCTCCTAACATACAATTGCTCACACGAATAGAAATTAAGATTATTGTCTATTACCGTCTCGACACTCAAAATGGGGATCTAACACACATATCCTCTTGGTATTCACAAGACTACCATAGTGCCAATAAATCAACACTCCCAAACTAGCATTTAAAGCCTAGCACCTATGAAAATGTGAAAATTGTTTAAAAAATTATATTCATAATGTAACTGCACAATCCAAATTCAATGACCAATATAGATAAGTCATTTCACACAACAATGGAAAAATTGCGAATCTAGCCTAGATGATATCTCGCACTAGAGGTAGTGTGGATTATGTAAATATATACAAAATCTATTAACCTTTACAAAAAATGGTTAGATCTAGTGTGTGTTTTCTGGATGCATACATAGTTACTACTCGGTTTAAAGGTAAGTAAGGATATGCTAGGTACGAACTTGAAAGATATAGTTAGTGAGTCTGGCTCAGGCCATGTTCGAATTTTCCTTTGTGAACGGTGTTGTATCATCTCCAAAGATTTGAAAATGAAGATTAGTTTTTTTAGTATAGTTTGTGAGAATTACAGTAAATTTTTTTTTCTCACTGACTCTTATGCCTTGGTATCATTTTCCAAATTAACAATGCATATGGTTCCGTTTAGTTAGCTTTAGTACATATGAATCTCCACCCTTAATGCATTCGGTAAATAGGTGATAGTTTAGTTAATCATGAACAATCCAGTTTTATTTTCTTTCTTCGATTGCCCCTCGCTATAAATTTTAAACTTAAACAGTACAAAATTTTAAAAATAATGTAAAAATGTTAACCTTATTATATTATTTGACTTTAGTACATTAGATACAAGAAATAAATTTGAAAACTAAATGAAACATATAAGCTAATATAGAGAGGAAAAATCAACGATAAGTCAAATTCACTTATTTAAAGTTTAACATTCAATCAAGTAATAAATAGCAATTCAAAATTTTAATTAAAATTTTATGTATTAATATATATGTATATATATATACACACATACAATTAATATGACATTGTTTAAAAACACATAAAATTAATATATCGATAAGTGTTAACCCATAACAAATCATGAAAAAAGAGTCATAATTAATAAGCGACCATATATTTTATAATTAATAAAGTGAAAAGTCATGGGAAAGACCCGATTTAGTTAATAGAAAGGTAATAGAAAGGTAAAAGATTTTAGTTTCAATATTAAAAATTTATTATGTAACGTGCGGTAGTTATAAGCTTATGGTTCGATTTATGCAACCAAATGATTTATCTTAATTTCTTCTAATTTACAGTTTAAACATTGATTTTTTTTTATAATTTATGAAAAATCGTGTTTCAAGAGACGAATTCTTAATAAAGTTGATAGAAAGAAAAGAAAAGAATTAATAAATATCACCTAAGGGACACGTATATAGGTACGTATCCTTTTCTAAGAAACTAAAATGAGCTAGTAAGCCATGTAAGGCTACGTGTCCTTTCTTGGACAAGGGCGAGACAAGAGATTTATTTTAGATCAAGGAGTTATGTGAGATAGGCATCAAACAGTACTAATTTCAGCTATTATATTAAAAAATGGCGAATACAATATTCAACTAAATAGCTAACCTAAAACTTATAACAAACTTACATTGCTAACCGACTAACCTTCCTTTTCCACACCTCCCCCACCAAATCTCTCATGTACCTGTTTCTTCGTGTTCTTCAGTAAATAAATCAAAATAATTAAATTTAAAATATCTCCCTAGATCATTAAACCAAAAGCTTTATCCACATACTTTAGAGTTATGTGTGTAGTTACTTTACGTTAAAGGTGTAAATGCTTGAATATAAGTGTTTTAATATTTGCATGCAAGTTTAACTATTTATTAAAAGTGCTTTGAGCGTAAAGTGTTTGTGCTTCAAGTTATGTTTGTATGTACTTCAAATTAAAGGCGTGGGTGCTTGAATATGATATTTTTGGTACTTTAAAAATTTTGAGCAATTTTCTTTTTAAATTATATTGAGCATAATGAGTAGGTGCTTCAAGTTAAATTTGTGAGTGCTTGAAAAATGTATTTTCAGTGTTTTAAAATTTTCGTGCAAATTTGATTATTTGTTTAAATTTTATTAAGCATAAAACGTAAGGGCTTCAAGTTATGTATGTAAGTGCATTAAGTTAAAAGTGTAAGTGCTTGAAAATAAGTGTTTTAAATTTTCATGCAAGTTTAATTATTTCTTATAAGTGCTTTGAGCGTAAAATATTGGTGCTTCAAGTTATGTTCGTAGGTACTTCAAGTAATCAAATTAAAGGTGTGGGTGCTTGAAAATGGTATTTTTTTTGGTGCTTTAAGAATTTCGTGCATTTTTGTCTTCAAATTATATTGAGCGTAATGAGTAGGTACTACGTTAAAGGTGCGAGTGCTTGAAAATTGTATTTTCAGTGCTTTAAGAATTTTATTTATATAAAATAGAGGTTCTTCAAATTATATTTGTTGGTGCTTCAACAACAACTTAGAGAAAGTATGCATAAGAGGTGCTTGAAGTATGATTTATAGGTGCATCGAATGCAACTTGTTGGTGCTTCACTTATAGCTTTTTGGTGATTTAACTTGTACATGTAGGTGCGGTATCTTGTACCTATAGCCTTGTAGGTACTTCAAGTGTTAACTGTTAGTGCTTCAAGTGTTAACTGTTAGTGCTTCAAGTGTTACTATTGGTGCTTCAATATCAATTAGAAAAAATTAAGATTTAGAGCTTCTTCAAGCATGAACTGAAAGTGATTTAAATATAACTTATAGGTGTTATATAAGTTCATCATCTTCGACACAGAGTTCATGTGCAACTTCAACTTAACATAGTTCATGATGAATTTGAGTTTTAATTGTATACATATCCCAATTCCTCTCTTGATCGAGGAATCAGCTATCCACCCACCAAGATTGGTTGAGAAGGCCATTGTAAGCTAAGGCAACACAGATATAATTCCCGATTGGGTAAGGTTAAAAACTAGCACCTGAACAACAAAATGTGCATCCATTAACAACTATTGCTCAGACTCAAACAAAAATTAACAGTTTTTTATCTGATCCATATCAATAAGCGCAATGCTCCACATTTCAAATTGTTTTAGGAACATCAACCTAAACATTATGCATGAAATTCAAGAACATATTTGCTACCTTTCTTCCTATTTTTTTTTGCCATTCTTCCTACTTTTGAGCTTTTTGTGAGTAGTTTCCAATCCTTCTTCACTAGGATCTGGAACTGAACTACCTCCATATTTTCTAGCCTTAGATGATAGCATAGAATCCATATGTGCTTTCCTATCAAATCATCACCGTGAGATCATAGCAACCAAATAATTTCCATCTTTCTTTGCTAAAAAATGAGGTTGGTAGTAGTAAGACACGTGAGTCTTGGATGTAAAAGGAGGATGACATAATCAATATAATAAAACATAGATCAACACAATTTACACATCACTTGTGCCTTTTGCAAATATGACTAGTAGGTGGTTTGATATCAGAATTTTTTTCAGCCCATTTATCTTATGCCTTGGTGGATTTCAGAACACCTACAAACATTCACAGAGAAAAGGAGCTAAGCACACCTTCCTTTAACAACCAAAACACATGAAAAAATCAATATGTTTAAACTCACCTTTAGCTATTTCCTCATCAAGAATATCCTTGAAACAATACAAATCCAGCTTTGTATCCGAGCAGAGCATATGCTAGAAAACTCTGGGTACAAAAGTAGAACATAAATGACAAACTTTCCATTCGAACTACATGAATAAGAGAGATGCTATATTCCACCATACTTGTTCATATGACCCTTGTGCCTCTAGTACAGGTCAATCAAGTCATTTTTCTCTGAGTCGGAGCCTCTATAGTTTGCATACAACTTAACCTCAGTGACCTATAACCATAAAATATACATTTCACGAATACATACTTGGAAGTGGAGAGGCATATAAGTTTTTTTTATCAAACATGGACATTAACCTTCTTGTACAGGGTCTGGAAAAAGTCCTTCAAATTCTGTCCCACACACCAGCCCAAGATTCTCATTTTCCTTATTAGTATGTCTCAACCTAAGGTTCTCACTTTGCTTCTTTATTAATTTAGCATTTGTTTACCTCCCATCTCTTCCACTTTTTCAATACTAAAATATTTCCACAAGATTCAATTTTATTCACTCTCCTATCTTTTATACAGCCACTCAGATTCTCACACTACACAACCTCTTTCATTACACAAAGGCAACAAAATATTTTCATCAACAAATGTATATCAAATCTAAGATAATTCAACTTAGAATTTCAAGCAAGTCCTGTGATAGAATGAGTTTTCTTCTTTTATTGTATGCTGAAACACAAACTACAATAGAGAATAATGAAGCACTCACTGATGACATCATCAAAAATTCCAGTCTCGTAATAGAGTGCCCATTTATTCTCATCACCAAGGATAGACTTAACCTTTTGAAGCTACTAAAATTTCTCCTTTGCATCCTACAAAGAAGGATAGTTTAGAGTACTACAATTGGTCCAAACAAACTTCGTAATAATAACAATAAACCTTGAAGAAAAGTATGATAAAGGTATTACCTCGTCACCAAGATTCTTGTCAGGATGCAAGCACAAAGCCAATTTGTAATAAGTTTTTTACCTCTTGTTGGGAGGCGCTACTTTCTACTCCCAAAATATACAAAAGGAGAATGTTTGTCTAAGGCTTTCGCAACTTCAAGGAGACCAAAAATAACAATAATCCTAGTGGCAGAAGAGGGCAGAGAGCAGTCAATGGTGAAAGAGGGTGAAGAAGAAAGATTTAGTGGTGGGGGAGGGCAGAGAAACATCGATGGAGGGAAATGAGTAGCGGAGGAGGGCAGAGAAATGGCGGAGGAAGACGGTTATCCGTGGAGGGCAGTAAGTGGCCGAGGAGGGAAAGTTAAGAGTTTAATGTAATTTTACTCTATTTTAATTATCTATATAGAACCTATAAAAGGGGACATTTGGGAGTGTTTAACGGGGGCATAATTGCAATTAGTCAAAATTATTTTTCATTCATGGGTTTGTTGTGTAAATATAAGTTTTTCTAGGGCCCAACATATTTTCTCTTGCTGCTTTACATGGATTTCACCGACCGTCTTTTGGCTAAATTTTAGGAATTTGTAAGAAATTATGATGTTTCTGTGATGATGGGACACTTCAATAATGGGTGTTGTGCTTATTTTAACTCTAGCTCTTGTACCTGTGGAATTACACCTCCTGCCTTCCGTTTGTCGGTGTGTTCGATCTAGAGGGAATTTATCTTCTTATGACTTTCAAACGAGGATTGTATTATGCTTATGTATTATTCCGATCGAATCTTTATTGATGCTGCAAACGAGGATTGTGCGCTGGTTTCTAATTGTCACTGTTGCGTATTGAATCTATGGTTCTGTTCAGTTCATCAGCTTACACCCCGGTCGATTGGATGCACTGCTGTGATTTACGCCTCTGGCTATTGAGGTCTTCCCTCAAAGATCTTATGTAATTTTGTAGACATCAAGCTTATGGTATGCTATTTACTTTTACTGAATTTTATCTTAATCCAATCAATTATTTCGGTTTGTTTGGTTACAAATAGCTGTAAAGTTAGGCTTTGGTGTTAAGGATTGGTTTACGTTTGTAGGCTGAACAAGAGACTGATGAGGTTTATGCTCAAATCACTCTAATCCCAGATCCTCATGTAAGAGGTGAGCTACTGATATTCAATTTGAATTTTCATATGTTATCTATAAGGGGGAATTTTATTTGATTTTTTTCTTCTTGGTGAATATTTTAGTAGCAAAGTGAGAGGAACTCCCATGATTCTTCCCCAGCTGAGGCCCCGAGGCCGATGGTTCACTCGTTCTGCATGGTTTTGACTACTTCTGATACAAGCACTCATGGTGGATTTTCCATTCTTCGGAAGCATGCTAATGAGTGCATTCCTCCCCTGATGAGATCATGGGTTTTTATGTGAATTTCGTGATTTATGTATTTAAGGAAGTGAATGAACTAACCTGGTATCTTTTGTTTAGGACATGGCTCAGCATGTTCCTACAAAAGAATTAGTTGCAAAGGATCTTCATGGAGTTGAATGGCTCTTTAAGTATATATTCAGAGGTGATTGCCCTTTTCCCTTTCCCCTTTTAGTATTTAGGCTATTCCTGTCTTGATTTGTTCTATTTATAACTATGTTACTTACTGATGATTCATATTCAATAGGACAACCTCATCGGCACTTGCTTACTACTGGTTGGAGTACATTTGTCACTTCTAAGACTTGTAGCTGGAGATTTTTTTGTGTTCCTTAGATATATATACATGTTGTCGAAAATAGATATACGTATTTATCTCTGCCTGTTTGCCTTTATTAAATCAATACTATGTTGCATCTAGGGGTGGAAATGGGGAGCTACGAGTTAGAGTAAGGCATTTTGCCCGTCAGCAGAGCTCCATGCCGTCATCAGTGATTTCAAGCCACAGTATGCACCTAGGAGTGCTTGCCACTGCTTCTCACGCTCTAGCAATGGGAACCCTCTTTATTGTTTACTACAAGCAAAGGTACAACATTTTTTAATTCCAGTTTTGAAATATTATGCAGGCTAGGTGAAGTAATAATCACGAGTGCAAAATGATAATATTTTTTAACCATCTTCAGGTCAAGCCAGTTCATTGTAGGACTGAATAAATACTTGAAATCGATTAACCAAGCATATGGAGTTGGCATGAGGTTTAAGATGCGATTTTAGGAGGAGGATACTCCTGAAAGAAGGTACTTATACTGATATATTTCATTCAAAGTGAACTCATTTCTTGATAGAATTACTGACATTTCCTCTTTGTTTACATTGAATAGATTTACTGGTACCATTGTTGGTGTGGAAGATATTGTTCCGCAATGGAAATACTCTCAATGGAGGTCTTTGAAGGTTGGAACAGAATAGCTTGTTGAGCATTCATTTTTTTGTTTATTTTTTATGTGTTAACTCGATAAATTACTAAATTTTTCCGTTATTTGCAAGTTCAATGGGAGGAAGATGCCCCCTATTTCAAGACCAGAAATGGTTTCACCATGGGAGATAGAACCTTTTGTGCCTACAATACCTACAAGCCTGGTGCCACCAGCAGTGAAGAACAAGAGAATTCGTACAAATCCCAAAGTTTCACATTCTGGTAAGAAATGGTTCCCCAAGTTATTGTTTTTTCCCTTCCTTTTTCCTGAAAATGCAACAATTAACATTTCTTCTGTTCTTCATGTTTGTAGAAACAACATCTTCAGCTGCATCAACTGTCCGGAATCCTTCTCAAGATACCATTCCGGTAAATGCAACCCCAGATGTTCTTAGGAGCCAACAACAACTTTTTGCATTTCAAAATCATGACACTAGTTCACATTGTCTATCATATTCCAATATGAATCCCCCTTCGAGTATCATAGTCGATGAGCCATACACCAAAGGTCTACCCGCCTGGTCTACTTTTGCAACATCGAACAACAATCTTGGTTCCCACGTAAATGATGGAAGGAAATCTGATTCAGTTCACAGTTGTCAATTGTTTGGTATTGATATCATGAGTCCTTCAGCGGCCTCCATTCCTGATAGGGATTCTCTGAAGTCGCCTAGCATCTTAAAGGGCACGGAAAAAGAAAGCTTACCAACTGCATTGACTGCTAGTTCCGAGCATAAATCAGACCTCTCCAAGGAACAGCTGCAGGTGCAGAGCAATCAGAGTGGTTCGACAAGAAGTCGCACTAAGGTATATTTCAGCTGATATCGACTTGCTCATCAGTGATTTTACGATTTGTGGAAATGCTAATTTGGATTTCTTATTTAGGTGCAAATGCAAGGAGTGGCTGTGAGGCGCGCTGAGGAATTAAACACGTTGACAGGGTACGATGAGCTTATTTTTAATCTAGAAAGGTTGTTTGAGATAAAGGGAGAGCTGATCCTTAGGAACAAATGGACAGTTGTGTTCACAGATGATGAAGGGGAGACGATGCTAATGAGAGATTATCTATGGTTGTAAGTGTAGTTCTTTATGATCATGAATCTTGACTTTAGTCTAAATTTTTTTCTTTATTTTTGTGAGTGACGTTCTCAACTCCCGTTGTAGAGAATTCCGTAAAATGGTTCGACAGATTCTCATATGTTCCAGCGAGGATGTGAAGAAAATGAGAGCATGAAGTAATGGTTGTGCTGCTTTCAACTGGGAAAATGGGGAACTTGAGTAGAAATCACAGTAATTATTTCCTCGTTTATCATGTATCGTGCCACGAAGGATAGTTTTTGCCATAATTTGTTAATAATTGACTACAATTTTGTCTTGTAGATGTTGAAAGCACCTCATGGAAATTTGTCAGCGTGCATGGAAATGACCAAGGTATTGGTCATTTGAGTACATGCCTACCAAGTTTTTAAATGAATGGCACTTTTTTTGTAATGTTGGGACACTTTGATAATGGACTTCAATAATGAATACTCTACTTATTAGAAATTCGGCCTTTATGTATGTAGAATAACGGTTTCTGTCTTTTATTTCTGGTTGTGTTCGATGTGGGTGGATTTGAACTTCTTATGCCTGTCAAACGAGGGTTGTACTCTGCTTCTGTATTCTACCGATCGAATCTCGACTGATGCTGGAATCAATTAGCCTTCGTTGGTGCCAAATTCTCTCCGGTATGTATTGAATCCCTTATTCAGAACTTTGGGGTGGCTATATCAGTGATAAAGGGTATGCAGCATAATTAATTTTCTAAGGGGTAGGGGATGTGGTTTGAATATGATTATTTTCTGACTGATAAGAAAAATTTGTTCTGATGTCCTTGCTTTTATTGAGGATTATAGAGCGGGCACATTTGTTCCATACTTTCTCTCTCTATAATTCTCGAAGAGCTTCTTCTCACTCTAACAAGTCGGCTGACACTTTACTCTGAAGTTCAGACGTTTATAATTTTCGCTGATTTTGTATGCCTTTTGGGAATCATTTCTGAGCTGAATTTTAATTCGTGCAGGAAATGGAGAATGGTGATGGTTTAGGTTAGGAGTCTGGACGGGCGCGTGACTGAGAGAGACCTTGAGGATGAGTTTCGCTTCTTTGGTGTTATCCCCAAGTAATTTTTTTTGAATTTGGAATAAATTAATTTTATATGAGCTTTGAAGGTAGGTATAGGTTAGGGTTTACAGCTCGAGTGATGAATTTGGATTATTCTCTGTAAATACCAAAGTTAGGCTTATGCATTTGTTGGTCGGCAAGAAATTCATGATTCTGAATGTTTGTTTGTTCTTCTGTGACATGTTAAGCATGTTCTTGCTGTTTCAGCACATATATCTCTTTTGATTGTGGTGTTTATGAAATGGAACCAGTGTGTGGGTTGCTAGAAGGCCGTCGGGTTATGTTTTTATTGAGTTCGATGATCAAAGGGATGCAGAAGATGCCATTCGTCAACTGGATGGTAAGCTCTGTCCGAATCTTGAAGTTGAGTTTATGAGTACTGAATGCTTAGACCAGTAGTTTAATTTTTCATGGTATGCTCATATGAATCTTGGTGGAAAGTGTTTTTTCCTTTGATGCATTTTCCTTATGGTTGATTTTGAATGAAGATACTCTTGTCACAATCTGCTCTCTTTAGGTTTTGAGTTGCTTGCATGGTTTTACTATGTAAAGTAATTTAAGAAAGTGTTTATGAGATATAGTTCTACTTCACAGGAAAAAATAGGTGGCGCGTGGAGCTGTCACACAACTCTAAGAGAGGTGGTGGCCGTGGTAGTGGAGATGATCTGAAGTGTTATGAATGTGGTGAGCCTGGTCATTTTGCTAGGGAGTGTCGCTCTCGCGGGGGTTCGGTGGTGGACGTCGTCGAATCCCTAGTTCTCGTTACCATATGAGTCTTGGCTATGGGCGGAGGTGTACCTCTTGATGGAGATCCAGATACGACTACCACCATAAATGAAGACATTCCACGTCTTGATCAAACATTCAAGGGTTATGTTCGTGAACCTTTAAGTGACATAGCTGGACCTATGACAAGGTCAAGAATGAAGCTTAGAGATGATTTATTGAATTCTTTGATTGATCGTCTTCATGATGAAGAACTTAAGAAGAAGTCGGTAAGTACTTGGATTACTTATTCAAGTTTGTCGATTAACTGAAGACATTATGAAAAAACTATACTCTTTTTTCCCATTGGGTTTTTAATGAGGTAGTGTGATCATTGTAACATTAATTTTATTTTGGGTTTTGGACTGATAGTTTCGGCCATGTGGGCCTTGAAGAAGCCGTTGAAATATTACAGTCCATCAGGATTTAGCATATTTAGTTTTATTCTGATTTGAATTAATTTGGTAAGATTAGATAAGGAGATATTTTCCAGTCTAATTAT
>JAULKK010281442.1:0-14284 GCA_032355705.1 Rubia peregrina
GGCAATGAGGCGGGTGTATGAATTATGGTACCTTCATACACATAGGGGTGAGCGTCGGTTTAATCGATTTTCAGTTTATTCGGTTCGGGTTATTCAGTTTTGCCCATAAAAGCCCAAAATCGAACCCGATCCAAATTATCCGAACCGAATTCGGAATTCGGTTCCGGTTTGAAACCAAATTCAACCAGAATAAACCGAATTGACTGCAATTTTTTCAAAACAATTACTATAATTGAATAATTTAATTTAAAATTAAATAAAAATATGTAATCTAATTTCTACATCATCAAAATCAATTTTTCAAAATAAAAATCTAATAAATATAATACGAATTCAACCATAACAATTTTATCATTACATTTAAGATTAAAGAAAAATAGTTCGTTTTAATATTTATTTTCAAAGCCTTCACATTCTTCAAGCTTTCAAGCATTCCACATTCACATTCACCTTCAAGTACTCCACAAATTTACATGTTATTTACTTATTACCCCCAAACTTACTTAGACTTTAGAGTTTGAGATAATTTTTTAAATATAAAGATTGGACCTCCAACTTAAACTTATTTATAAATTTAACTTTTGTTTTTAAATTTAATTATTATATATATTTGTTTATTTAAATAACTACAATTTGGTATTCGATTCGGGTTTCGGTTTGAGTTTTTTAATATCCAAAACCGATCCAAAAACCATATTCGGAATTCGGTTTAATTTGATATCCAAAAACGGTATATTAAATTCGGTTCGGCTTATTCGAATTTGGAGAATTCGGTTCGGTTTCGGTTTTTAGTTTTTTTGCCCACCCCTATATATTATAAGCAAAACAACTTATAATCTTTTTTAAACATAAGTTGCTTATAAGTTGCTTTGAGGGAAATAGAAGTTAAGCTCCATCTACTTTTTAAAATAAGTTAGTTTTATTATAAGCATTGATTCCCAAAACAAACCCATAGACAGATAACTAGGGTGTTTAGTTTATTCATTAGTACAAAGGGATATTTGAATATTCTTTTCTTGTTATCAACAGGGACTGACAAAATCCTGTATAAAATAGAGATCAAGGTTCAAAATGCAATTTATAGATGTTTTTTGTTGGAGCTATGGTTAAAATAGTACTCCCTCCGTTTCATAGAAATTAGTACAATTTCTATTTTCGTTCATCCCGTAAAAATTGGCACAATTCAATTTTTACCTAAAGTGGCAAAAAATGAGCTTATACATTTACTATATTATCCCTCAAGAGGTTGATTAAATCTATTAGTCAACTTTTCAATTACCAGAATATCCTTCCTTTATTTCTCATCAACACTTCCACCTCATCGTGCATAAAATACCGATCTAAAAGTAATTGTGTCAATTTATATGGGACGGAGGGAGTATTATTTTAATCCGGGTGTACTATTTAAAAGTTTTAAAAAAGTTCAAGTGTTGAAGTGCAAAAACTTAAAAGTTGTTCTTCTCCGACTAGTTGGCTAACCTTAGCCCCTCATTCCTGGGAGTCATTTTTTTGCAACCTTAATCATGATGCCATCTGTTTCCTTCCTTCGCCAGCTTCAATTTCGAGTACTGAAATACATACTAGCTAATTGAATAGCGAGTTAGCACAGTCCACAATGATAGCTCCTGCCTTCAACAATGTAGAATTGGCATAAATAAGGCTGTGATCCGGGGGGGTGTTCTGGTTGATATGAAAAATGAAGGTCAAATGTCCCAAAGTTAAGAAATATATCTTGAAAGATCCGCCACCGGTCACTGTTTTAAGTTGGCATCGCTCTAACTGACAACTTGTGTGGCGTCGGCTCTAGCCTTGTTGGTTCACAATAAAGGTTCATAATCACAGGACCCTCGTCGCACTCATGTCAGCCAAAATTTGTACTTCGATTTGTTAAATTTTTTACTGCGATTATCATAAAATCGAAACAAAAAAGAAAACTATTTGACTTGGTTAAATTATAACTGAGATAAATAAAATCTTTTACTTCAATTTAAAAAATAACCTAGATAAGAGAAATTTTTACCTTTGTTATTTGCCACATACTAAATAAATGAGGTAAATTTTTTGAAGTAATAAGTGTTTTTCTTGTAGTTAAAGATTTCCTTATGCCGGTTAATGATTTCTTTTAGTCCTCAGACATCCCAAAGTCTCTGCATCAACAAAAATACTCCTAATTCCAAAGAAAGAGGTAGGTTTTACCTTTAAATATTACAAGCCGACAAGCCTTAACTTCATGGAGATCGTCGCCGTACCTCTCAAAGATACTATTTTTAATCATTTTGCTTACTAATTACAATTAACTAACTAGTGGCAAGTCGGGATCGTCCACAGAGACGAGGGATATTCTCAAGTGTTTGCTCATAAAATGGTAAATACTACGCTAGATATATAGATACACACATATATATATATAAGCATATAAAAGGGGGGTTTTTGGTTTGATTTTTCTAAGTTAAAAATTTAAAGACAATTTAAACTAACAAATCATACAATAGATAAAATGGGATTAAGTACGAATTACGGAGTCTTGGGGGCAATTGACATATACTTCCAAGCGTTCTATCTATCATTGGCATATAATCTATTTAACACCTTTGCTACTTGTTGTGAAGATAAATCTTCCATTCCTCTTTGATTGTAGTTTACTAGATTGAATACAACATCTCTAGCTAAACCTCACTAATGACCCCTTTAGTCGTTCAACGCCCAAAGATATCCCATTAATGACATTAAGCTCAAAGAATCAACAAACTTGGTAATACTTATAAACACTTCACCGTGTCTAAGTATTGAACCAATTCATGCATTTACACAAGATTAGCCACGAACGTTCAACGCTCATTAACCTCTCTCATTTTCTACACAAATAAACATGATGAATAATTTGACATCACATTTACCTAGCATTCATCAAATCATCAACAACATTAGAAACCCAAAATAATGCTTTTGAATTTCATATCAAAGAGGGGAGAATTTTACAAATTTCTCCAAACCCTAACACATAATCATAAAAGCATTTCATATACTCAAACTTTCAATATCATAAATTAATTCAACAACCCATTTCAAGAACAATAAATGCACAATAACAAAGCATTAAATAGCTTATACACAAGTCTCAAGACATGGGCTTGGAAGCCTAATCAATTGCTCCCAAGGTTATATTTGGCTACTACTAATCATACTAATTAACATAAGCAATTCAAACATTAAATCAAAGTAGAATAAAGATGGAAAGAGATGAAACCTAGGGGTTTTTTTACAAGAAAGAGTTGGCAAGAAAGAGTTGGGGAAGAAGAGAAAAAGTGTTGAGTATTTAAGGTACAAAAATACCAAAAAGTAAGTATGGGAAGGTGGTCGTCGCGACTCACGACGGCCAGAGTATCCTGCCCTCAAATAACTTAACTCTTTGGTTTTCATGTAGTATTCTCTTCTTCCTTTCTTCGGGTCTTCAAAAGTCTTCATAGTCTTCAAAATGGAGTCTTCAAGGTCTTCAAGTCTTCGATAATTACCTTGTCTCACAAAATTCTTATTATAAGTGACAAAAGCGATAAAGTCGCTCTGAACTCTCATAATATGAATTCAAGGTAAAATAGAGTCTTCAAAGCATAAAAGTCTACCAAAATGAGTCCAAAAAATCCTAAAATCACAGTATAAAATGAACACATCAATCTTCTACTAAGTCATGAAGGGGGTAAAAATAAACCCAAGGTTTACCATAATCTCCTTCATGCTCAAGATCTCTTACAAGAAGAAGAATGATCTCTCCTACAGAGCTCTGATCACTGTCATGCTGAAGAAGGCAGAGTGCAAACAGAGAACCGGGCCCTACACATGCATTATTATGAGAAAACTTGGTTCCGGCACAAACAACTTTGGCAAGATGTTAATGGGAGATGGTAACATAGGGTAGTTCTCGGTCAACAAGCCAAAGGTGCGAAGAAAGCTCGCGAGGCAGAACTAGAGAGAGTGGATGCATCAAGCTACAGTGAGTAATCCACCACATTTGAAATTATTTTATGTACACTATCTTATATGCTATAAAATTGTAGTCTAATAATTACTTGTATTATGATTGTCAGTTATACACAGGTCCGAAGACCGCGTGGAAGGCCAGGCTGAGCAAGTATTTCAATTGCTTGAACTTGGACATGATCGAGACTCGCGATATGTTGACCAGGGCCCACTCGAAGCATATGGCTTTCTTGGAATCACTAGGACTGCACCTCAAACTTTGCAATGATAAAGAGCAGCCAAACTTCTAGCTGGTTTTCTCCGAGAACGATGATGATGAGGACGATGATGGTGGTTATATTGATGATGGAAACGATGGAGACGATGGAGGCGATGGTGGAGGTGGTGATGATGACAATAATGGTGATAATGGCGGCCATGGCTGTAGTGTTTACGAAGGTGGATATGGTGGTGGAGGTGAAGCCGAGATGACCGGGGGTGAAAATAATAATAAGATAGACCCCAAGATAGAAAGTATGTTTGAGGAGGTGTAATAGGATAATAGTGAACTTGAATTACTCTTATGTTGGTTTGATTTTGGAGTGTACGAATTTTTTCTTAGATCTTAATAGTTGCTATGTTTTGATCACTTGGTTTTATACCAAATGAATTGTGTTTCAAATTGACTGTGAAATAGTTTCTAAACTTTTTTTGGTTGAAATTCATGGTTGTGTTTGATTTTTCCCTTACAAGTCAACATACATTTAAAGTGAAATTAATCAGTGTTATACAGGTGTGCTTTAGTTTAAGCCTAAAGAGGCATGTCGTCCTTGAATTTTTGCATTTTGACCATAGGGACAGAAGGAATTCCAATCTCGGAAAATGTATAGCAAATATTTACCATAGGCACAGATACCTTTTCGAGCTCAGGAAATTAGGTCCAGAAGGAATTCCACGCTTGGAAAGTGTATGGTAAATGTTTACCACAAGCACTGATAACTTTCCAAGCTTGGAAAGTTAATTCCAGAAGTGATTCCGAACTCGGAAACTAATACGCCTAGTTTATATGGAAGGCCGGATTTCGTTTCCAAGCTCATAAACTGAGTTTCTAAGCTCGTATCCCATCAACACTGGAATTTCAAAACGATGCAAATTTCTCCCCAAAAAACATTTCCTCACTCGAAAATGGATCTTGTCTTTTTATGAAGGGCTAATTTAAGGGTTTTTGAGTTTCAGTACATTAAAAAAATACCCAAACAATGGGTCATTCTAAAATCAAACCAAAAAATGAAAACCCTAATAGTTAATTGTTCATTTCCAAATAAAAATTCCATTAGATCACTTCACAAACCCCCAATTTTGAATAAATGGAAAGAGGAGGAGAATCAAAAAGGACAAACCCTAGGTCTTCATCCACCACTAAAATGTCATATATAAGGTTTCTCTCGCCCTTTGCACTTAAACGTTAAGAAGATTTCTGTGAAAAGGAGAAACTCTTAGATTTATACATTGTGGATTATAGTTAATAGCTACTGATATTTTTTGGCCGATACCCTTAGTAATTTTAAGGATCAACATGTTGAGAAGTCACTTTTGTGTAACGAGAGCGCTTACTTTGATTTAACGTGTCAATTTTATGCCAATCTGCGAGAAGTTACAAATGGGGATTCAGAGACTAGGGTGGGGGCATGGACATTTTAATTGTCCAAGGGCCTATAAATAAGTTGTTAGAATGCCCATATGAACACCCCGAACAAGTTTTCCCTGAGCATTTAGACGACCCTTTGGATGATGTTTACTATAGGAAAAAGTAGCCGATGATGAGTGATTACCCTTATGTTGACTTCGTGGAATGTAGCGTTAAATACTTCAGACATGATAGGAGGGAATTAGGAAGTCCTGAATCTTTTGATCTAGAAGTCTTTCCTATTAACACTTGTATCGCTTATAACATTATCGCTAGAACCCTCGTTCCCTCAGGTAAACAAATCATCGAGCTTAACTATCCCACGTTCAACTGATTCTATTTTACACTTGATGGTAGGAAAATAAATGCAGGGGTGACCATTTTTAAGCATATGTTGTACATTTCAAGTTTGAAGAATTTGATTAAAGGCCTACCTTACGGCAATGTGATCACATTGATATTGAAGAATGTTGAAGGGTTGGTTATTAGTGGTGAGGAGAAAAGACCCAAATATTTTGATAAAACGTACTCCGAGAAGAAGGGCTAGGTCTTGCATGATCGCAAGTGGTATCACAAGCATTTAGAAGCTTCCGAGGGTAACAAAAGACCACGAATTGAGAAGGGGCAACAAATTGAGCAAGGTTAGTCACACGTTGATTTATACAACAATATTAACAAATTCATTTTGAATATTACTAATAGCATTTGTTTTATGAATGTGAGTACTGATAAATCTAACATGACAGGATTTAGTAATTACTACAAGTGGATGCACAGGGAATTTTGTGCAATGAAAGCAAATATCAAATTCATGGATAAATCTCAAAGAGCCTATGAGCGACACCTAGCATCAACCTCCCGCCAACGACAATGCCAATGGACATAGATAGCCGACATTGAAGATGAGGAAGAATGATTTTCTGTGTTGATTTTCTAAGGATTATTTGTTATGAACAATTTTCTTGAAGTAATCTATTAGTTTTATGAATGATTTTCTAAGGATGATTTGTTCATAATGTTTTTCTTCAATGGTTACTTTTATGTTGGACAAATCGTTATGTATGATTTCCATTTCAACATAGTTGGAATACCTTAACTAATCACCATAACTTGTCAATTTTAACACAGGATGTGAGTTATTAAACTTTGACACAAATTATACATTTCGAAGAAACCGAACAACAGATGAGATAACAAACTTTAGGGTAGATCTACATTTCACTTATGTTTCCTCTTCCTCACCACATTCTTTTCCTTTTTTCTTCTACGAATTATCTCCCCTCTAACGTCTATGCATGTACCTTCGTCATGATCATTACGGCCAAAGACACCATGTAGACTCGTGCCATCCTCCTGAATTAAAATGTCATCTTGTAATCCAATAATAGGAGTATGTTGCCCAAATCTAATGATTTCCTATAATTCATTCTCAATCATAAAAGAATGCTTTCCTTGGATAACAATCTCCCAGCTCTGATCAACAGGGTCCCTAACATAGAAACTTGGTGCTTGAGATGGCAAAATGATTTTCACACTAATATGGCACACACTGTAGTGTAATTTCATGTTGGTGAATATGTTGATATCCCCTTTTGGAAGATAAACCTAGATGTAATAGGGGTAGTAGGGTCCAGGGTCGTATGAGTGTGTGCATGTGTTAGCTGGAAATTAGCCTGAAGGGTTACGGGCAGATATATCATTATTAACAAACTAGGGTTAGCATAATTTGCAACCTTAGAGTCATCGAGAAGGTGCCTATCCTTTGACCTCTGTAGGCCTAGGGAGAAACATTCGTAGTGGAGTTCCAGGGACGTAATAGCACAAGGAAGAATCTGACATGCACAATGGCAGGACCGTTGTGCACTTCTCTAATTACAGAGGTGGTGCATATAGAAGAAAATGTAATCACTCTTATGTGACAAATTGAGGGTAGTGTTGGCCATCGACCACACTACATGTCATAAGTATTAGAATAGCTTTATATGTCTTAAATGTGATTGAATTTAGGATGAAAACATATTACTGGTCATGTTACACAAACATTCCCCAAGTGCTAGCAATTTATTGTTTTACTCTCTTGTTCTTTTGCATACTTGTAGTTGTTAGATAACACACACTCCCCGTGAAAACCAGTTTTGCAACATTAGCTATTTCTAACATGTGATCGGACTGACGATTCCATTGCGGTTGTGTATAGTTAACCTTTAAATTCTTAGCATCTATGAACCCTACTCTTGCCCCTATCTACTCCATAGGTAGTATAGTAGTAGGAATGAGACAACAATAAAAATCTCTTATCTTTGACCTCATAAGTTCTCTCTTTGGGTTAGTAGGTACATCTCCCATGAAAAGGTTTCTGTGTTTATTAGCAACCCCGAGGGGAGGTTGGTCATTAACCTATCAATTGCATTTGTTCCCCTAAAAGCTTAGCAAATCGTTAAATTGAGCCATGTAACATAACTAAAATGAAATTTAGTATTAAAAAGCATAAAATTGTAATTTTTAACATTAATCATGTATTTATTTCATACAACCTTCACCTATAAAATACTAAAACATCATTTCAAAGTCACATAACTTATCAGCCATAAAATAATCAGTCTCAAAATAAGCTGATTACAAATCATCCAAAAACAATTCAAAGAAATCAACATCAAAGCTACAAATCACCAAGTCTATCAATCCCAAGGTAGAATGAAGGAATCGAGGAATGGGTTTTTCTCATAAATTCTTCAACAATCCTATGAACTAACTCATGTGTCTTCGGGTCTTCCATAACATCCTATTTGGTCAAGACATGCTCAGGATCTTCATTTACGCCTTGTGGTTGTGGTTGTGGTTGTGGTTGCACAATGGGACTGCCATTTTCTTTCTCAATATTATGCACCAAAACTTGCGTAATAACCTCCATGTCTCATTTGAAAATGAGACAGACCCTATGAACATGCTAGCAAAAAAGCACAAAAATCAGTCCAACAAACAATCCAAAACCATTAAATTGCATTAGTTTAACTAAAACTATCATAAGTTTTAAAGCAACATGCGTTAGTTTTAAATAAGTAGCACAAAAATTAAAAAAAATTACACTACTTGCAGCTTTATCAATAGCCTCATTGGTCATCAGACCACTTGGAATGCGATATGAAATGAATCCTGACTCATGAGGAAGGCCATCAGATGCAACAGTCGGAGTACGAAGCCCCTCAGAACCAAGATTTTCACTACGAATTCCCTCAGATTCCTGGCTCCTACTTTTATCTTTGAGCCTGCCATCCTTGCTCAAAGGATACCCACCCTGAACCATAACTCCTTTATCATACCCCATCTTCTCAAGAAATATTTGTCCGACCTATGCATATACAGTGACAATCTAATAGGGTCAGACTGACCTCTAAAGGGAAACCTATAAATATATGCTAGCGAATGAACAAATACACAGCCACTAACAGAAGACACATTTTTGTTACCAGATTTTAAACTACCAACACCCTTACATAACAATCCATCACAAATCCACACCAATCAAGATGCTTAATAGTTCATTTTCTAAAGCACCCACAATCTTCATGTATACTATATTTCTCGTAGTCGGGACACGAAAATACACATCACATAAATAAAAAGTATCTTTTAAACTGATCACCACCACTACTAAGTTTTATCATCTCCTCAAAAAGGTTAATATCATTTATATTGCCATATTTATAAGCACCTAACGCAGCCCTCCATCTATTATTTATAGTAATATCCTTAGACACACCACTCTCATTGTTCTCAACCAAACCTATAGGACATCCTAGAATTCTAGGAATGCAATATATATCATACACACATCATTAGGGATTATAATGTACCAGCAGCTGGCTACTTCTTGAACACAACACACGGGATCAAACCTATCAATCAGCCAAGGAATGATTCCAATAGGGAGATGAAATGTCAAACTGAAGAAATCCACCAAAACCTATTTCTTTAACATCATTCTTCTACTCAGGAGCGAGGAGCTAATTACGGACTTCAGCTTCGAAGGACAACAGCCACTAGAGAATTTTTTTAGCAAACCTTAAAAACAAAATTTAATATGAAAATAGTAAACATACACCATTTCAAAAATTACTAATAAATTCAGGATACTATTATATGCAAAAAATCTAATAAACAAAGATCAAATTTTAAACAATAACTAATCACACATGATATATTTATCTAGGACATCATGAATATTAACATATGATACATTTAAGAAAATAAATAGAATTTCTAAAATAACATTCAAGACAAACTTCCTCTTTTTTTGAAAAAGAACATTTTGATAGGCATAGTAACAAATAAACTATGAATATTAACATATGCAACATGTGAAAAATAAATACATTTCTTATCAACATGTAAGAAAATAAAACTAAATATATCCAAAGTGTAAATAACAAATAACCCTGAATATTAACAAATGCAACATTTTATGAAACAAATACAGGTTATAATATATTAAAACAATACAGCAAAAAAATACATATGTGTTACTCTCATCATCAACACGTTTAACAACATGCTTCTTTAAACGATTACACTGTTGTTTGGTAGGTCCTCCCTTAGCAACAACACCTTCATCAATCGAAACCATTTTTCCAGAAGCCAATGCTCCACCAACCATACTATTCGTTTTCCTCTTCATACCAGATTTTTTTTACCAATTTCAACATCAGGTTTCTTTGACTTCACCTTCAGTTTTTCACTAGACTTACCACCAACTTTTTTTTCTTTGTCTTCTTCACTGCTCCTACAGGGCAATTAACAACTACTTCCTTCACCTTTTTCTTCAACTGACTAGCTGGGGACTTACAAACAACTTCCTTCCTCTGCTTGTTTGACTTACCAGCTAGGGACTTCTGCTTCGGACTTACAGACTCTCCCTTCTTTTTCTTGCCAGCTGGGAACATTTCCTTCTATCTTTCAGAAGAAATGACCACATCAGATACAACATTCTCACTCTCATTCCTATTTAAGTCACTCAAATCACCCGAACTTTGCTCAAAAAATATAACAATATCATCTTTTTCCATTAAAAAAATTCTCCACAACACCCTCAACAACTTCAAAACTCACAGCGCCTCTTTTAGGAAAAGCTTCAAAAAATCATATACCACACAGTCAAAAACAATATATGAATAACTTATTAATCATTTATGTAACATATGAAAAAATTATAAACCTAAGTGTCAATAAGCAATATAATCTAAGACACACACAATATAACTAACAAATGCATAAAGTATACTAACATATGCAACTTGTAATGAAAAAAATACATGATATCAAATTGAAGAATAAAAGTACGAATAACAGTTTCATAGTTTTAAAAATAACATACGCACAACATAACTAAACTAGCTCATATTATAACAATCAGTAACTCTCAAACATTAAAATGTAACATAAGAAAAACTTTTAAAACTAACAGTCAATAAGCAATATAATCGGAGACACACACAGTATAACTAAATAATGCATACAATATACTAACATGTGCAACTTGTAATGAAATAAATACATGCTATCAAATCAGAAGAATAAAAGTAATAATAAAAATTGCATAGTTTAAAAAATAATATATGCACAACATAACTAAACTATTGCACATTATAACAATCAGTAGGTATCATACGGTAAAAATCAAAACAATGTGTAACTAACTAAGACCTATGTTATACTAACACATGAAACTTCTAAAACAAGAACTACATGTTTTAAAACAGAGTCAAAACAATCAGATATTACTAAAAAGTCAACAACAACAAGAGTGAAAAAACACACATATACACACAAGTAATAGAATGTGCTAAACTCCAAATATTCAAAACTATCAAAAAATGAACTAGGAGTAGGATAAGGCTAAGACAACTTCTCTGCTTTGGAAGAAACTGGCTTCTTTCCCTTCATGTTGTCATCACCGGCTTTAGGAGGAAGACCTCAGACATTTTTCTTAGCCCTACACATAGCCTACAGCAAATAAGTAACAAATGTGTCAAATTGGAATAGTTAATAATTATTAAACACTTAAATCAAAATGGTGAATAATTATTAGACACTAAAATTGAAACGATGATCAACTATTAAAACCTAGAATCATCAAAATGCAGAAGAAATGAAGAACTTACCGACATTTCATAAAATCTACTAATGAAGATGACGAAATTGAAGTCTAAACCAGAGAGGAAGTTGAACGCCGAAGAAAATGTAGAATACAACGCAGAAGATGGAGAAGAAAAGGCGGAGGAGTTGCAGAAAACATAGAAAAAGAATGTGTGTGTGTGTGTGTGAATGAGAGAAGCAGTGGAGAAGAAACGGTAAAAAAAATGAAATAACCACTAGAAAAGAAAAATGAAAGTACAATTATAATTTAAAATAATCACCCAATTTCAAATCAATTGCAATTTGAACCCCATTTTACGAAATAATTCCCAACATGTCCATAATTTTATGAATAGGCCGTCTTTCCTGGGACTTTCTCTATTTTCAAATATGAATTTTCATTCCATCTAATAGAATTAACCTGCATATTGTCACATTAAGTGTCCTAATTATGTATAGAGTATAACCCAAAGTTAACTATCAAAAATACCATAGAGAGAAAATTTTCCATCTTGTAACAAAAAGTCAATGTTCACTTCTCTATATAAACTATGGCATTGAGAAGAAACAAATCAGTACTCTTCCATTTGATAAGGAAAGGTAGCATGGGGAGCCCTAAGATTTTCCTGTTACCAATAACAATAATATTATTGTTCACTCTAGTCACAATTACACAGGCTCAGGTTCAACAAGATACCTTCCCAATCCTATGGTCATTTAGAAGATCTCCACTACCACCACCTATAAGATCTCCACCACCACCACCGTCACCACCACCGCCAGTTAGATCATCTCCACCACCTCCATCACCACCATCACCGTCACCACCACCGCGAGTTAGATCACCTCCACCACTTGTATTATCTCCTCCGCCACCTTCAACATCACCGCCACCACCTCAAACATTGTCTTCTCCTCCACCCCTACGAACTCCACCACCACCTCTAACATTATCTTCTCCTCCCCCAAATCAACCACCACCGTGAATGGGACCCCATCCATCAGATCCACTGTTTACGCCACCACCAAAGCTACCGCCTCCTAAAATATTTACACCACCCTGGAGAGAACCACCCCCCACCTACTCCCTTTTTTACACCACCGCCTCTATTAACTCCACCGTCATCAAATAGACCACCTCCACCGGTTCCAATCGTTTCACGAACGCCAAATATAATGCCCCCTTCATTCCTTTGGTCAACTCTTTCACCCCTATATATTAATATTCCACCACCCTCTCCATTGGGTACTATTGTATCACCAACAACCATGTTCCGACCACCACCTCCGGTACCTCTTTTAAACCACCACCTCCGTCGCCACCATCACCCATCAAATCATCTATTTAACCTCCACTCTTGCCACCATTATTAATGCCACCGCCCGATCCTTTCCTAACGCCGCCGTCTTTGGTACCATACTTTCCACCACCTTTTCCACGAATATTCTTTCCTCTCCCCACCAAATAACTCCCCACCTCCTACTTCTCCTCCTGTGAAATGTTTAACTCCACCGCCTCCGTCAAAATCGTGTTTCCTAGGTGGTGAGAAATAGCCTCAACCGCCCCCAAAATCATGCACTATGAAATCGCCTTCACTACCTAAGAAGTCATCACCTCCGCCGAAACGCAAGAAATCACCTCCGCCACCTAAAAAACCATGTACCCCCCCACCTAAAAAATCACCTCTGCCACCGAAGAGGTCATATTAAGTGTTTCATCTATCCTCACTGCAGACGAGAAAATTTCCAACACCACAGTGATCGTATGCATCTCTCAAGCACCTCGCAAGGCAATGTCATATTAATGTACTGTTAGATCTTACTATCAATATTTAAATAATATGATGTTGGAGTAGCTCAAATATAATTATTTAAGTAATTTTCAAAATCTCTATTTAACCTTTCACCCTTATATATAAGACTACATATGTTTAGTATAAGATGAGTCATGTTATTTCGTTTCCTAATTAAATCTTTACAGATCTTGTTAAACATTTTATGAAAAGCATATTTACTAACTACCATAAATAAATTCTGAACTAATTCAATCAGAATTTATTTATTTAGAATATTGTATAATGTTAATGAATTAAATTTACCCACGTCTCATTCGATAAATGGATCTCAAATCAAACTCAATGTGTCACAATAAGAGATGAAATAAATGTGTAAAATAGAAAATTGTTCCTTGCATGCATGTTGCTTGTTGAGCAGCCAACAACCACGAGTGTGGGACCTAGTGTGAGAATGTGCAGATTAATGGCAATTCTATCAAATCAGAGTAGACAATATTAAAGTGTCTTTTCAAGTCCCACCTTTGATCACCCATCATCAAATGAAGCTCCGAGAAACGCTTTTAAAAAAACATCTGTTGGTATGCCTTGAATACATATTAGCCACTTCGACAGGTTGGTACGGGGATCTCGCTGCTCGGTCAGCGAGTGGGGGGTTTAGGGAGGCGGAGCACACCTTGGCCTGGGGGTCTGGGGGCGGAGATTCCCCCAGCCCGAC
>JAULKK010281450.1:0-14283 GCA_032355705.1 Rubia peregrina
CTCCCCACCGTGACGTAGCTGGTGGCAGTTTCTGTGTTTCCACCGGTAAACTAGCATTTTGACTTCCCTCACCCAACTCCACCTCCCTCCTTTCAGGCTGAATGGATTGATTCTCTTGTACCTCTGGTTCCTCCATTGTCTCTTCCTTTCCTTTCACATTTTCTTGATTCAATTGGGTTTTTGGGGGTTTATGTGAACTTCTGTTGTTTATCTTGTCTTGCAACCTCTTCTTGCCGCTCGACCTTCCCATTTCTGGGGGCAAATATACCGAAGCATACTACCAAGTCGATCGGAAAAAGGTTGAAGGAGATGATAACATCTTCACTAACCCAACATCCTGCTGGCCAACTTATCCAACAAAAGATCATGTGTTTCTCTCGCTGACTTGAAGTTGGTAGGTTTAAAATCATATGATTGTCACAATTTGATGCAAGAATTGAATGCCATTGAAATTATGTCTGATTTATACCATCTCATGTAATATTGTGCATCACAAAGCTTTACTTGTTTTTCAAGTCAATATGTTTGAAAACCATTACTGCTTCCAAGCTTGACCTTCTGCAGGCAAAGATAGTTGAAGTGTAGTGTTAGATGGATATGCACTCCCCCCTTATTCTTCGACATTATGGTTCACATGATAGTTCATTTGGCAAGAGATATCAAGCTAAGTGGGCCGGTATTTCTTTTGTGAATGTACCCCTTCGAGAGGCGTATGGAAAATTTTAACATTTTTTGAAGAATCGATATATACCCAATGCTATCATCAGATATCGTTATGTGGCAGATGAGGTAATTGAATTTTGTACATAATATATAAAGGAAGTTGATTCTATTAGCGTTCCAAAATCTAGGGACAAAGGGTGGTTACAGCGGGAAGAGGTTAGATAGGGTAAGCTATTAAACCCCAGTGCGGAGAATTTGTGTGCAGCTCACCTTTATGTTCTTTCCAACCACGATGATGTGGTCACATACATTAAGATCCACATGGACGAGATTATGGCGATGCATCTGAAGTTTAACGAAGCACGTGTTTTACAACAACACACAACTATGTTCGCTTCATGGCTTCGAGGGCATGTGGATAATGGTAATCATCCCAGAAAAGTTAAATGGTTAGCACATGACTATCGGGCACAGTTCTATCATACGGAGCTTATGACGTCAATGCATTTACTTTTGGGACAAAATCAATAGACGATAAGAGTGTATCACAGAACATTGATGTGACTCTTGTCTCTGAGGCTTTGCATGTTGCGAATTCTTCTGACGACAATCCCACGTGCATCCAAAAGTCCTATTTCGAAACCACTATTGAGATTTGGGAACTTGATTACGTGACAATGTGAGTCCCCGTGTTTAAATGTCTATTGGTTTATGTGCACAATGGGCAAAGAACCGAGGACTGGGGTTTCATACCTGTTGATCGTATCTGAGTTGGTTAGAGGGACGATCAATTTATATTGGCACACAAGCCCATCATGTGTTCCACATCAAATATCTAGTTTACTCTAGATGGGAGGTTGTTGTTAAAGGTAAGAGAGCTTACACTGTGGAGTACGGACATGAAAATTTTATTGGTTTGGGTCAAGAAAATGAAACAGGATCAGATGATATTGATATGTTTCTAACGGAAGACAATTTAAGTTTGTGTGGATATCTAGGGCATAGCGACTGAGATGAAGGCATTTGGGTTGATGGCTGAGGAAAGGTGATGAGAGAAGAAGAAAGTGCAAAAAACAGTTGAAGAAAAAAAACTCTAGCGGTCATGTTATTGAAGATGATTTTAGTGTGGGATTTTAGAAGATGGCCTGAAGCTAGGAGGCTCTTCTGAATGAGCTTCTCCATAGGCTGCAATGGTAAAAGGCAAGTTTTGGTCTTTTTTAAAAATACATTAGATACTAATGTTGTCATATTATTCTATTTCATCAAAATGTATGGAATCTCTAAGAATACATATATATTTTGAGGCTAATAATAAAATTTCCTGATAAATTATAAAGAAATTCTTGAATCAAATACAAATATTTCAAACACAAAAGTAAAATATACTGGTCTGAAATTGCAAATATCAAACACCAATTAAAATGTCAAATGGATCAAATTAGCAACAACTTGTGAATTGATGGAGTTATATTCTAGTAGAATCAAATAGAGTTGGATTGCCTAAGTCCTGATTGTCTCTCATAGGCCCGTTGACTGCACTTGAGCTTCCAATGCTCTTGCTCAGGCCTGAAATTTTCCTCGAACCCATTTATAGCATGCTTTAAAGCCCTTAAGAAAGTTTGAGCTGGACTCCTCTTCAACCTCCCCTAAAGCACAAAAAACCAGATAAGTTAAAAACATTTCAATAAAATCTAATTTTGAACACATGTATATCAAATACACTAACTTTATTCAATTCTAGGCCTCTTATTGGCCTCACCCGCATCACGAGGCCTTTGAGCCTACTTGTACTCGTGAAATATACCTAAACCACTTGCATGGTTTCTCCTCACCATGTAATCCCAACCCCGTGACATCCTTTAAGATAGTAGTTCCAAGATTGATCCTCTTACCCTCAATGATGCAGTAAAATAGCATGAGCGTTGCATATGTAGGCTCCGTATTGTGACACCAGTGAGCACAATAATCTTAGCGATTATTTTGTATACAATATGCTGATCTATTGTGAGGTTAGGTAGGGAAAAACTCTCGGGCTTCCCAAGGTTAGCCGGATTGCATTGAAAATATCTAACACTACGTGCAATTAGATTAACCTATGAGTAGTCACTTTGGAAATGCCAGCTATCCCTATGGTATATATCATCTAACAGACCTTCTATATTTTGATGTAAGGAAATACATCATCGGGACCTTTACATGGACATTCCAAATGCCCGTTAATAATTCATGGACTTATGTCAAGATGGATGTGTTCATACCATATAAGCTTAACAATAAGCACATGTTGATAGGGATGGTGGCCAGTAAGTTTGTTTCACTTATTCGAAATAGATTTTGGCATAGAGTATGAATTCCTCCATCTTTGGGTCTCTTACATGTATGTAGGAGGATTCTTAAGCTTTAGAGGATATATGATGATCGAAGGAGAGGGATTTGGAAAAATAGTGATGTTTATTGCTAAGTAAGAATAAACATTTGAACTGATGATAGGAGAAAGGCGGGAGGGAGGTTTTTAATGAAGAAAAAGTGTGATTGAGAAATATGAATAATTTATTCAATTTATAAGAAGATGTCAACTCTTCAGGTTCTTATTTGTGATAATAAATAGGTGTGGAGTACGTGTCTAATATGATCAACAGTTGGTGCACAAATTTCTAGTTTGGAATTTGGAGCAACTGCAACAAATATAGGTGGGAAGTACGTGTCTAATAAGATCAACGGTTGGAGCCTAAGTTTCTATATAATGCATTATGGAATCTGGAGCAATGGTAATTGTTTTGATTGTTTTCAAGACACTTGGGTAATTTAAATAGGAATGCTTGAGAGAGTATTCTCTTTAAAGTCTAACCAATTGACCATTGAGAGCGTAGTGGTATATTATGATGAGATATTTTAAATTCTACTTTCATTAAAGCAAATCACTTAGTTTGATCCATAAAGTTGAATGGTAACACGACAGTTTAAACTCAACAAAGGTCTTCTACAATCATGAAATATATTTAACAATCATGCAATAAAATAAGTTTAAGAAATTTTTGTGGTATATTGAAATCGACATCTTTTATGAGCTTCAAAATAATGCAAACTCGACAATGACAATATAAGTTAACATGAAACTTATTAAGTTTCAAAAGTTTGACATATAATTGAACGAGATTAAGATATGCGGCTAACTACTTGCGGCTAACTATTATAAGCCCTAATTGCGGCTAACTATTAGAAAGTAGATAGTATGGAAAGTCGGGGTCGTCCACAGGAAAGAGGGATATTTCCAAGCGTTTATGCATACAAGGGTGAATATAAGGATATATATATACACACACATCAGTGTTTTAAACGGCCCCGCCTAGACCCGATTAATCCCCGCCTAAGCGCTAGGTGGTGCCTGTCCACAGCGCATAGGGCCTAGGCGGTCCGATTAGGCGTTTGGGCCGCCTAATCACGCCTAGGCCTGACTAATCCCCGCCTAATCCCGCCTAGGCCTACCGGAACCGAATTAGAAATTCAGTTTTCGATTTGAATTTGGTTTGAACCAAATAAAACGAATGCGGGTCAAAACTTAACTTAAAATTTCAACTTAAAAGAAGTCTTTTGAAACCCATTTGTTCAATGCCATATCCGTAAATGGGCTTGAAATTGTACTATTTTATTATTTATATATTAAATTTTTTATTTTTAAATTATTTTCATATTTATTAATTATATATAAATAATAAAATAATACAAATCCGCCTAGACCGATTAATCCCCGATTAATCGGCTAGGCGGTGCTCTTCCGCCCAACGAGCGCCTAGCGATTTTTAGAACCATGCTAACGGATGTGTTTTTTTTAAAACAAATAGTAGAGCTCTTCTCATTAAGTATAGAAATAGTTTACAATTTGGTAATAAACTAGTACTACTGTTAGTTTATCTTCTATTACAATTGATGCACTAATAAACGATTGAAACACCATAACTAAAATGATAAAAATATAACTATTACAGGGTGGCAATAATTCCCATATGATTTGCTCACAAAGGGTCAGTGGGGTGAGCATCCCACTTGATAGACCATCAAGGTGTATCAGAGCTCCATACCAGAATGGTGTATGAGAGTTTGTTCCACGCCAACTTAGCATTAAATACCATCATTTATTGGAGGGGAGAACCCGAGTTGCGCCTAGTCAGTCGAACACAACGCCCTAAAATAGTTAATCTAAACCCCTGCGTTCATCCAGGGAAGTCATGCTACAATGTAGGTCGTTTATAGCTCATAAGGTTAAGGAATAAGCTAAAAAAAGAGAATACGCTGGATGTGCTTTAGCCCTGGATTTCAGAAGGGCTGGGGTGGAGAGTTGTTGTGTGTCGCCGCTCGTTGCCGTTGACCTGATGAACCCCTCCGAAATTTGTTCGCCCTTGACTGGGATATGGACCGAGGGATTCTGACAGGGTTGTTGATGACCGTCGTCCAAAAATTGATCGTCGTGCTCCGTTTATTAAACGTGCTCTGTTCGTTGACCGTCATTGATTGTGCTCCGTTCATTTACCGTGTTCTGTTCATTGAAACGTGCTCCGTTCGTTAAACGTGTTCCGTTGTTTGACCGTTCATTGGACGTCGTTGACCGTCGTGCTCCATTCAATGACCATGCTCACTTCATTGATCGTGCTTGCGTTCGTTGGCCGTCGTCGACCATTGACCGTCGTGCTCCATTCAATGACCATGCTCACTTCATTGATCGTGCTTCGTTCGTTGACCGTGTTTGACCGTGCTATGTTCGTTGACCGTGCTCTGTTCATTGACCGTCATTGATCGTGCTCCGTTCATCAACAAGTCAATAAAGTGCAAGTGTGTTTAGTGAGTGTGTCTGCGTTACAAGGAATGTATCCCTTTAACAATGATAATCAGAAACCCAGTAAATACCAAAGCTAAAATCTTTATTATGCTATCCAACATCTAACATCTAAAAAAATTAGGAAATTAGAGTAGTGTGCATTGTCACGGTCTCCGTCTTGGTTACTTGTCCTTCTCCTACTTGCATGTTTCATTGCATTGATAATCACTGCAAGCTTGCGTGGACGGATGATAATGCTTGTAGTTCACCTTATCACGCTTCAGTCATCCCCACTACGATGTCATGGCATTTCTCGATTCCTTGCCTATGGATACATCTGACTTTATATGTGCCTATCCCCTTTTTATTTCATTAACCGACAGAGTTGCATATTTCATATTTTCTCGCTCTGCTTCAATTCTTAGTCAAGTTGAGAAGTTCATCGGTGCTGGTTGCGGCCTCTGGGTTTTGATTTTGTTTGTTAATTGTTTTTTCCCAAAATAAAAAGTTCTCATTCTCAAATCGTTACATATTTGCTTCAAAACCCGCACAACCCCCTAACTATAACTAATTTGTTGACTCTTTTGGCTCACGCACTGTGAAGTGAGTCTCCCACAAATGACCTCCTATCACTAAATTCATGGAATCATGTGTCATAATAAAGCGCTAACTGTTAGAATCGGGAGCATTCATAACAAATTGATGCATGAATAGACCTCCGAATAAAATTACTCCCTCTGTTCATTTTTTAATGACATTTCACTTTCGGGTACACAATTTTATAAGACCCTAAATGTGTGGTGTAAAATGAATTGAAAGTTGAAAAAGTAAAATGAATGATAAAAATAATCTTAAAGCATACCATATTTAGAAAGTGTCAAAATAAAATGAATATCCCTAAAAGAAAAGTGTACCAAAATAAAATTAACCGCGGGAATATGAAATGTGGAGAGAAAATTTATAACCAAGAAAAGCTAACCTAATGGTATAAAACAAAATCAAAACAGAAGACCCAAATTAACCCGAACCTAAAGCTATGAGCAGCTAAACATGAAGAATTAACGGAAGTAGAAGCACATGGCACAAAAGGAATTTTGTTCAACAAGCCAAGTGTAGTTAACCAATTTCTCGAAACATGCTCTCAAATATCACATGAAAAACTGGGACAAAAAAAACTTTTTTAGCCAACTATTAAACTCTTTCCGCCACATCTCTACTCAATAGAGATTACCTCCTCAGAAACACTGACTAGCTCCTCAACCTCCACTTCTTTAGCCTCATATTCTTCTTCTTCATCGCTTGCTTCCCCGTCCCTAAGCTCCTGCCTCATTAATCTCTCCTCTTCCTGCAGTCGCTTCCACTCATTGACCCATCTCTCCCACTCTTCTCTCATCACCTTTCGCTTCTCTCTTTCCTGCTCACTCAATTGCAGAGAGACATCCTGATCCTCTGCCTCGTACTTCTTGCTGTACTTCTTCAGGTTCTTAGCTATCTCCTCTTCCTTCTCAGGGCTCAATAGAGTTGGAGGCCTTGGTCGCCATGCAAACTACAAAAATGCATAGTATATTGTTAGTCTAAGTGGTTAACTAGAGGACGGTTAAAAAAATTGAATTGATAAGCAGACAGTAGAAAATTACCTGGAAGAAGTGATCCTTCAGTATCCGATAAAGCAATTTGCCATTAAATGACCAAATGTTGAAACCATTTTCCATCTCATGATGAACTGAAGTACTTGCTGTTGCAACATACCTGTGCACAAGTAATTAACCATTATGAGAAAAAAGATAACTTCAGCAATATGACTAGTACTCCTAGCATGCCTTAATTCTGCTATAAAGAGTATAAATGGGTAGATTATTGCAACAAGATTTAATGCTATGCAATCAAAATCTAAAATTACCTTCCGGTAGGATCCCATTCAACATCGGTCGCCATGAAATGCTCAGTAGTTGCCATTGTTTCAAGCTCGTCGACATTGAAGAACTCAAGCTGCCCATTCATGCCCTTCAGCCCAGCCAACACAATAAAACGACCTGTTGGTGACCAAAATAGAGAATTTGCCTGCTTGCCCTTTACAGTTGCAAGCTTGGAAACCCGACCAGAATGTTGCGGAGTTCGCATGGAATAGAAGCTAACATCAGGCCTAGGGTTATCACCATGAATAACAGCAAATCTGTGGCCCTTTGGCTCCCAGGCAAATGCAATTATCTTGTCATTTTTATTCTCAAGCTCTAGCACTTCAATAGGAATATCACGTTCTCTGATTCGAAACAGCTCAAAACCAGTGTATGTGCTCTTTTTCGTTTTTGTGTACCGATCAACCTTCACGGCAAGATAATCACCACTGCTCTGCCAATACATTTGGCAGTCACTGACACTGAACAGGTTCTTCTGCCTCAATTCCTCTTTGCCTGGGATTTGCACAAGACTTACCTACAAATAAGCGGAGTACGATATCAACCATCAGCAAATATAATTATCAGAAAATAAGAAAATAATGAAGATTGATTCTGCTGTAGCAGACTCACCCTAGCAGGCTGATTGCCTCCGCCAAGTTCTGGAACAAAGAGTGAGAGCATAGGATCAGATGGTGACCAACTGAAGTCCACCACATTTTCAACCTTAATGGATTTCTTATCAATTAAAGTAAAGGTCTCAGTTTCATAAACAGAGATAACACTTTTCCCTAATCTAGCAAAGTAACTGTCATCCTTGCCACCGCCCCACCTGAAATGGCAATATTCAGAGTAAATAAAAAGAAAAGAAAATGGGATCAAAGCCGTGGAGTAAAAGAATATGATCAGGATACGATTACAAACACAAAACTACCTGAATACAGGCCAGGGTACACCAGCAGCACCCCCAATGCCTCCAAATTCATCCGCACTTCCTTTAAAGTCCCTCCGGAGTTTCCCAGTTCTGACATCAAAAATATTGAGCAGAACCCTCTGCCAAAAACATAAGCACAAAAATAGGCCATCAAGCTCTGGAAAGATGCTCCCTATTTAAATTTTCGAAAAACCTAGATTTCTTGACCAACTTCAAATAGCTGGGCTAAGTGTTTAAGAAATTACATCGGGGTCGCGAGGAGTGCCTGACACCTGGCGGCTAAAGGTTACCAAAAACTTTTCACCTGGTGAAAAGTCAATCAATTGAACCTGCGATTGATGGCCAAGAGTAAAATATTATCAATAAAACTAAAGCTCTTAATGAGTAAAAAGATAAAACATCTGTAATTAGAAACCTACATTTGGGTGAGCATAGCGCATCAAGCGATTGAAAGCAGAGGCACCACCCCAAATGGCAGCACCCTGCCTGTGAAGTGTGGCCAAGTAGGTCCCAAGAGGTGACCACTGAACAAAACTCTCCGTCCAGAACTGACAGAGCAAAAAAAAAAGTAAAATTCCATGAGAAAAGACCCACTGTTTATTACAGTGAATGACAAACATGAAAGACATTCACAAGAGTAAAAAAAATAGTGAGCCAGCACATGTAACTCACTGATCGCTTGTAGACTGGATCAGGCTTCAACTGTCGTGCATCATTCCACAGAATCTCTGTTTCAGAACCAGCACGAATTACAAACTGATCTCTGGCTTTGTCATCAGTAAGCCAATGCTGCAGGTTCTCCTGCATAAAGGAGAACGAGCCATTCGAGAGAACAGTAAATACACAAGACAAGTCGAAGGTAAAAAAACTTCTCAGAAGAGGACTCAAATTTGGGGAGAAAAAAGGTACCAACCCCAGGGGTGTAAGGTTTGGTCTCTGGAGGAGCCCATTGATCTGGAACATTCAAGAATTTTTCAATCTGATCAAACATATTGACGTCAAATACATGTGACCTATCTAATTTGTACCCATTTGTCCTCTCCTTCGCAAGTTCTGCCTCCTACAGCAATGCCGACAAACAAAGTTTCAGCCTTACAGGAACAAAAGACGACTATTAAACTAACTAAATGATGCCCTAAATCTACATTATCCACCATAAAGCAAATTCAAAATACTCATACTACAACATTAACAGGAGAAATGTAGGAAAGCATGTGCATTAATTCACCTGAGGAGTATTATACTCGATGAAGCAGTATCCCAAAGTCTTGCCAGTTTCAGCATCAAGAGGCATATACAAACCATCCTCTTTAATCACGCCAATCTGGCTGTAAACTTTTCTAACTACTCCTTCCAGTTTCTCATATTTCTCCCTAGGAACAACGGGCAGACGGTCTACCACTATGATATTCCCAAATCCGCCCTCAAATTCCATCTCCCCTTCATTCATCAAATCTTCATCATCACTGCAACATACAGTGAAACACCGCACATAAAAAAATCATCTAGAAAACTCAAAAATAATACAGCTCGCGAACCGAAAAGGCTTCACCAACTAACCTTATGATCCCGAAATCTTGTCCCGGAGGAAGCTGGATGGAGTCTAGATTGACGGCAGATAGATCAATGCCGAGGGCTTCTGCCTGGGCCCGTATGGCCTCCATCGACAGGACGTCAGCTCCCATGAGTCCCTCTTGTTCTTCTGAGGCGATTCCGCCGGATGAGATTTTGGCCGCCAGGGAAGATTGGGATGGAGAAGATGTCGGCGAAAGCAGATGGAGTGAGGCTAGGGTTTTGTGTTCTCGAGTAATTCTAGGGATATGGATACTATTTTTTCTTCGTAATTGGTTCAAGCTTATTGCAGCTCTCTGATGTTTTGGTATTTTACGTAATTGCCTTCTCTCTTTTTTGAGGAATAGGTAATTTAGCTTTGAATACAAATGGTAGCTTTAACAAGGTCTTTTATGTTTCCTGCTTCCTCCGATTTTTTAACAATGACTCAATTATGTTTTTTTTACATTATCTCCTTTTATTTTTGGCAACTTCTAGATTGTTTTCATCCACTCAATTTACTTTTTACTCTTTCAATGCATTCTCCACCACTAATTTTACATTTTTAAATTTCAAGTGTCAAAAGTAAATGTCACAATGTTATAATTTTATTGAAAACTTATGTTCCCTAGTAGTTTATAAAAGTTTTCCCCGATCAAAGAGAAAAGTTCAAGAAGGTTAAATGATGATCTTTACTCCCTTGGTCGTTATTGATTTTTTTATTTTATAGAGTAAAAAGTGTGTTATTTTGACGGAAATTTTATTAATGTATAAATTATAATGATATAAACAAGATTTTATTTGTTTTATTTTAACGCAAATTTATTAATTATATATTTTAAAAAAAATTACAAACTTTTGTACACCCTCCGTTTTATGTAGAGTTGTTTAGTTAATATTTTAGAGTTAACGCATTAATTTTTAGGGGGGAAATGAGAAAGTGCAGGAATAACCTTGTAAAATCTGAAAGTACATAAATAACTCTATCTTTTTGTTAAAATATGTTGTTTTACCCAATTTACACTATTCAGTCATTGACCAATGCAATTCCGGCGTTGACCAATCATGAAAAGACAGAAATACCCCTAAACTTAAAACTAAATATCTAATGACCAGTATACCCCCTAAGATTCTTCTTCTCCGAGTTCAAACACTCCAAACCCATTGCTGCCCACTGCCCACCACTACACTGCCCACCAACCACCACCGCACCGCCCACCAACCACCATCACCGGCCGGCCACCACCAATAACGCCCAGCTTAATCAGATACACATCAGATACAAACTATCAAACTCAGCTTAATTAATTTCCAGAAATGAAAACAATTACTTCTATTTACATCTTCTCACAGAGAAAACCTTAGCTCCTCCAAAACTACTTAATTCCAGAAAAGAAAGAACAAAGAAACACCCAATGATCACGCTCTGTTTTCCACTAATAACTGGAGATGATCATTAACCCAAAAGAACAGATGCTATATGCTAATAAGAAAGTGCAAGTTCATCGCCATCGGAATTGAATCCCACCGGAGTTCCAATTAGGGTGGTCAAACCCACCGGAATTGAAACCCACTGACCACCACCCCCGCCACCCATCACACCTCCTCACCACCCTCGCTTTCAAACCCAATTTGCAGACCCAATTTTCATTCAAACCCAATTTGTAGACCCGCCGCTCATCTGAACCCTAGCCCGCTGTCGCCCAGCCCACCGCTCCTCTCTCCGGCCACCCATCTCAACCCTAGCCCCTCGTCGCCCATCTCGCTGCTCCTCTCACCCACCACCCATCTCAACCTCGGCCAGCCGCTCCTCCTCTCCCCACCGGAAACCCTAGCTCCCGGAATCGCTCCATCTCTCCTCTCCATCGTCACTTCTCCTCTCTCCCGCCACCCATCTCAACCCTAGCCCCCCGCCGCCCATCTTGTTGGTCCTCTCCCCTAACACCTATCTCAACCCCAGCACGTCGTTGACCAATTGATGAAGTTTCGAGGGAAGCAGTTGATGAACGTTGTTGAAGTGAAATATCACTGTCAACGAGGGAACCAATTGTCAAAAGAAGAAGATAAAATGAGAATAAAGTAACACGGGAAAAATAAAGGAGAAATGTTAATAAGTGGGAGGCTATTCTGATCATTTTCTATTTTTTGCTTTTTGAATTTTTTAAAATCAAGGGTAAAATGGTATTTTCTCAATTTCAGGCCAAGGTCAACGAAATTTAGGGTTAAATTTGTACTTTCATATTTTACAAGGTTATACCTGCACTTTCGAACAACATATAGGGTTAAAAGTGCACTTTTCTCTTTAAAAATTACAAAATCATGTACTCTATAAGAAATACTAGTTGTAGGCTAACATTTGCATGTTTTAACAAAACAAAAACTATTCATAAGGTAATTATGCACTACCTCGTGACAGAATTTTTCTATTCATAAAAGGAATTGACATTTTAAAATTAGGTGCGTGTTTTTGTTTAAATAACCAACTTTTTTCACTTTCTAGTCTGGTATGTTTTCATTCACAAAAGTCAAACAAATTTGAACCATTAACCATTGCAAATGCAGGAACTAATTGAATTGAATCTCGAAGTTTTTTTCCTTTTCTTAATGACGTTTTCTTAATGACATAAGAACATATAAATTGATACATTACTATTGTGTTTAAAAGCCCTTTACAATTTAAATTATAGCAACAATTATGAGTATATGTAAATCCCAACTTTATTTGTTTATTTTAAAAAAATTGTTTATTATATTTTAATTCTAAATATATGATAGGTTTATGTTGCCTAGAAGAAATTCTCAGAAAATTTTCATAGCTCGAAGTTGTATAGAAAATTTCTATTTTAGCATAAAGCATGTTGTTTAAAATATGAACATCAATACAACAGTACATGTTGTAAAGTAATCAATGCACAGTTAATATGACAATTTTTAACTGTCAATTTTTAACTTAATTTATACATGATCTCATGAAAAAGTTTCATAATTCATATTCAGAGTTTTTAAAACAGGTGCATGTTCTAATACAAACGATATGTATTGCAAGGTAACATGTGCATATTCTATATAGAAATTTTCAGCAACATTTATTTTATTTTATTGAATATTTGCAACATGTTTTTACATGTTCATAGCAGCAAAATCCATACATTCAGAAGTTTCAACAACAATTTCATTTACATCAAAGACAATTCCACAAAATAAACTCATTCTAATGTGAAAAAAATCATATCTTTGACACTATTAGGCGAAATTTCATTCTCTTGAAACTAAATTGAAATTCATTGATGCAGATCTTGTCGCAAGGCAAAGAGCTCATCACAAATTTCGCCGGACACTAACCGGTCATTTGAAGATCTCATTGGGGGGGGGAACAATCGATCGGAGAAGGATTTGGTCGGCTGTGAGATGTTAGATTTGCAAAGAATGGAGATTGAAATTTGGGAATGAAAATTGAAATTTAAGAATGGAGATTGAAAGGGACAAGAATGGAGAAGGGAGCAGCCGCAGAGAACTGGGTTGGGTATGCAATTTTGGGGAATAAGGGCATGGGTTGGATATTTACAATTTTACTCGCAATTTTGTTTCATTTGTGCTAAGTGCAAATTGGCCCAGACCAACTCCTAGAAAAGGAGCTCTAACATACAAATCAAAATATTAAGATGAGAGAGTAATTGGACAACAATATCTTATCTCATACAAATCTGATGGCCTTGTATTTATTAAAGTTCCTATCATGGGAAGCGTGGAGCTCCGCAAACATTCGATTACATTGCACCATTGTATGGGCTTCCTAACTTAACTTGGATAGCACCCAATAACTAGAACTCGGACAACCCTAACCCTTCTAATAATTCGGATGTTAGAGAGTGCTTTTCATCTAAGAGTACAAAAAATAGCAGCCCCAATTCATAAACCTCATGAATCTTTTAGACGATTAAAATGGCAGTTGGTGCCAAAACCCAGCAATATATTCAGTCTCAACAATTGTGGAGAAGAGAAGGAAAAGCTCAGATTAACACAATCAACTGGTCAGATTATAAAAAGAAAGGCACAAATTATAGCGTATTTCCACATCCTTGGAGCAGGCAATGCACAACCACTCAAGAGGGCAAAGTTTAACCAACTACAGAGAGAACTCTCTCGTCACTTGTTTTTTAAAACTATATCCAAAAGGAAAAAAATATATTTTCAATAATTAGCTTTGCTCAATACACAGCCATGAATAGGAAGGCAAATAAAATTATAAAATTGGGGAAAGAGCTTTAACCTAATTACAACCTGGACATTGCATAATTTACAGCCTGAATATAACATCCAAGCCCTTGCACTTACAAAACCGTGTTTATGTGAAGTGCTTTAAGCAAAGAAGTGGCCATCTGTTTCACCAAAACCTGGCCTCCAGAGCTTTGCCCATCCCTTCGTTC
>JAULKK010281460.1:0-24518 GCA_032355705.1 Rubia peregrina
ATCGGCGTCATAGACTTCCCCGAGAATAGCAATAAACATGGAGAACCAATACAACTAACACAATATCCTACAAGCGATAAATATTGGGATAGCACAAATATATCTACTAATAACGACTACGAGGATCGATCTTCATGCTAATCGTTATTAGTGAGCCACATTAATAATTAGTCAAAGCCATTCAACTTCATCCCAAATCTAAACAATTTCATTAATCAATAATCCTAATTAGTTGTCGCACCCAATTATAACTAGCATCAACTGACGATAATGACATCGACACAAAGTCAAAGTCTTTTGGGTTTGACTAAAAACCTAGAAAATAATTAACTCACAATCATCAACTAGTTGACCATCCTAGTCTAAATCATGCATTAACTACACAAGAAAGCAAAAAAATAATTTGATAATAGAAGCACAAAATAGGACAAATCAAATCTCATAAATTCATACTAGAAATGCTTACCAAATGCTCCCAAGAGTATATTTAACCTAGATTAGATAAGCCCATAACAAAAGTACAAAAAGCCATGGAAAACATTGGAGAAAATATGAAGTAATAAATGAGATCTAGGGTTTTGGAGAGGAATTTTCATCCAAGAGAATGTTGGGAATGAAGATAAGATAAGGGGTATTTATAGTACAAGAGTTGGTGAGAAGACTAGTAATAGGTATCTGGGCAAAACGTCTCGCACGGACCAAGGAAAGATGACATGGTCCATGTCACAAATGGTGCGCCGGGAGCGAGAGGCGTGGCAGGTAAGGCGCTGGGCGTGTGCGGTTAAGGTACTAGGTGCTGGGACACACGCGATTAAGGCACTGGGAGCTGGGACGTGTGCGGGGCACGTGGTTTTTGTTTTGGGATGCGCGGTATCCATTCTGAGGTTCGTGGGCATGCGCTTGAGCGCCCGGGCCTGGTTCCTGTCTATTTCACCCGACCGGTCTTCGCGTCGGTCGGCCGGCCATCCTTCTTCAAATCTAGACTTTTCTTCTACCAAATTGTATTGGCCTTCACTTCTAAAACCTTATTTCCTTGTGAATATTCATTCTTGAATATTTCATCTTGAACATGATCATAAAAGACCTTCCGAAAACACCTTAAACTAGAGACTTAGGATATAACTCGTAAATCATCATCCTAAATTTCTTACCGACAAAGTATCCATTATTCTTTCACAAAATCTTAGTCTATTACAAATATGAGTTTCAAATATGCTAAAAAGATATGAGCACATCACTGATAAGGATAAAAAAATCCATTAGACTCAAACTAGGTTACAAAATGAAGGATTTAGATAGACATCCAAAAAAGGTTGTCTAAACCCTTATGATGTAAACCTACCTAAATATAGCAATCTTCCAACAAAAAGATAACAAAAGAGATGTTAAATGCTTCAAAAAATACATGCATTGACGTCTCATCAACATACTTCTACCTACAAGGGTGAATCCCAAATCCTCGATGCGGTTCCCATTGCTAATATCCACCCACTGACATTTAAAAATGGGGACAATCATCATGACATAGTCAAGCTCCTATATTTTAGAGATCATCTCAAAGTAACACTTTTGAGCCTACATGGGATTCTATTCACTAACACTTCATACATGCAAAGCTTCAAAGACGAGTGACACACCACTGCTCTGATAAACACTCTTATTATCCTTTGCTTTCGTAGCAAACGTGAAACCATTGATGTCGTAACCGCCATAGGTAGAATGGTTCCCAATGTTCTATCATCCAATCATTTAACTTTCCAGTAATGTTCTCCAACATCTATGTGGTCTCTCAACCATGAATTAAATGTCCCAGTATGCAATTGAAATTACCTAAACAACTCGAGAGACTCGGTCATTGACTTAACAGTCCATCCAAAATTTTCCTTTAGATTAATTATCTGCAACGTCACACTCAAAACTAAGTGTTTTGCACACTTGTACAAAGGCATCCCTTTGTCATCAATCAGTGTCTGTAATGACTCAAGTTTACCTTTAAACTCCCTTTCAATACCTTTCACCATTTCATCAAACTCCACATTTCCATCTAATTCATCTCCCACCTTTGTGTTGTCCAATTCAATAGTTTCAGAGGGATCCTCAATTACTTCCCCACACCATACTCGACGAGTGTAGGTAGTTTGAAACCCCTTCCTTATGATATGTTCCCGCAGCTTCTTCTTCCCTAGATAGGCATCATTTCTACAATCCTTTCATGGGAATCATGCTCGTACCCCACCTTTTTAGAAGCATCTTCAAACGTCTAAGAAATAAATTACTATACCAATGACATGTACTCGGGCGATTTTCTAAGACCATTACCAATGATTTAATCTTGATCCATTATCCTACAATTAAGTCAATTACAATGCAATGCATCGCTACTCATTCAACAATGATAAAATCCCATATCACCAACCCTAATTGATCATATATACATATATATTATTGAAATTATCACAACCCTCAATATTTGCAAGACTTTGAATTAAATAATTTTGAAAATAACCTTTTCCAATGGAAAAATGACACACTATAAAGTATGGAATCACTTCTTCATTAATGGAAAAGAAATGATGGCAAACCCTTCACACGGTTTTTTGATTTTGGGCATTTAATGATTAGGAAACATTTTATTTTTATATACTTCCACAACCTTTTAATGCAATTCTAACCTCAACCACTTTCCATTAGCCATATTTAAAGGTGTTTATTAAAAAAATTCCTTATAATTTAAATTGACTTCCGAGTACGACAGGTAGTTTCTGAGCTTGAAAACTGCTATTGAAGGCGATTTTAGGCAATTTTTTTAAAACCTCCTTCCATCGCTGCCTTCAATAGAATCCTCTCCACTAGAGTTGGGTCATGTCAATTGAGTCACTAGTATATTTTTCATTTGACTTTCTTAAAATTTATTCAGTTTGACATGAATATAACTTCAAATATAAATACTAGTTTATCAATTTAACATTTTAGAAAATTAAATAAAATCAACAAAGAATTAAATCAAAATAGTTAAAAGGTTATTACTTAAATTATAACACATCAAATTGATAATTTGGAGTAGAACTAGAGCACCTCATCTTTGTAGGCTGGGAGGTCAAGGCGGAAGAGGTCGAGCCTTTCTAAAACCTTGAATGGCTCTAGAAAGAAAACAAGGTGTTGGGGCACCAACTCAACAACCTTCATGACCCGGATCTACTTGATGGTTATGTTCTCCAATCGCTCGTATTGTTCATTCTCTTACGTAATGAACAACAACCGGTCAAATGTAAGCCTCGGGGTTGGAGCTTCTTGGCCTTCTTCTTTGGCGGTTAAGAAGAGCTAGCATGATCCTGTTCTGGCTGCAGTAAATTAGCCATAATCACGAGCGGCTCCTCCTCCAATGGAAACTTATTTGGCTCATCACGAGGGCGGTAGCTGCAAGTCTTGGTTCACGTCATATGGCTGCAAAATCGTTTGAAAATACACAATCATCACATGATAAAAACCTAAAATATTTGAAAACTCAAACGAAATCACAGAAATTATCAACGACATATTTGACAAAATTTAGAAAATAAAATAAAAGGAAAATGTATCCTCCCAATTTATATCCGGACCAGGTTACTTTAGCACCAAAATAAGAAATTTCTCAAATTTAAATTGCGAGAAAATAAGTCGGGAATATGAGGAAATGTAATTTTTCACCTCAAAATTTTCAAATGGAAACATTGATTATTTTTGGAATGTTTAAAAGTTTTAAGTTTCTATTTCTTGACATATTTAATTTCTTTGTGATTATATAACTACGAAGAATGACAAAATTAATGCAAAGTACGAGAAGTATTATGTTATGGTGGATGATGTTAGACTTTTTCCATTAATACGTTATTTGAGATAATATTTGTTAGGAAAAATAATATGGTTCATTAGTGGTTAGCTATAAGCAAGGAACCATATCCCCATATTCTCTCCACTATAGTTTAACTACATGAAACCACCTATGTATTGAGGACCACGTAGAACGGTTTGTTATGGTAATAAGCTGTATCATATGCATGTGATTCATTCATTCTGATTTATGGTTCACCAAACTCACTATATAACCCACATACTTTCCTAAAACATCTCAAAATTTTCAAGATTCATGTTTCTCATCACAACAAAATCATTCTAAAGAAAGCAAGTAAACACAAGGTTCAAAGAATTACCCAAAATTTGAAGCTAAGAGCTGAAATCCACACAAAAAGAAGCAAAATTTTGAGTTCTCCTAATGTGAAGTGAGAGTGAGTATTTTTGAACTATTAGTAGTGGGTTAAGTGAACTTTATGGATGGGGGAGGTACTCTGAATTTTAATTTCAAAAAATAATAGATCACCTATATATGGCTTGTTTTGGAGAGAGGTACAAAAGAGATAGTATTGGTCTAGGCAACAATAGAAACTCTTAGGAAAAATGTTTTGCTTAATTAATTCACAGGGAGGGTGTTAATGTGTTGTGTAGTACCATTTACATTAACAAGTTTCGGAGATAAGAGATCTATGGAACTAACGGGCTAAAAATGCTTGGTTTGGCTAAAAAATCAAAATTTTGAAAATCTGCATTTTTGCCCAGCCATGGACAAGCACAAGGTAATGGCACGACTCGTGTCATATGATAGCCTCGTTCCATTTGAACTTACATGAGCCTTTCCTCCCATGCAATTCCATTTTTCTTACCTTTTTTTCACCCAAAGACCTTTCTCCTTCTAACCATAAAAAAGAGACTTGATCTCAGACTCAACAATAAGACATAGTTTCACACAAAATCCTTCGCCATACAAAAACATGCCAAATATAAATACTAAGAACATCAAATAAAATCAAGGAAAAGCACCGTATATTTATTGTCATTGTAACGACTTATTCTTCATGCATTTTAATTGGAACGAACTTACCGTTGGGTCTCCGTAGTCACCACCACGACTCCACCCACGATGACATCTTTGTGGAGAGGCCTCCACAAAGTTTCACCATTAACTTCTTGATCTTTTTTAATCATAGAGAGTGTATGTCCATTCTTAGGCAATGTTGAATCTTTAGCTTTGTCCTAGAGTTTGGGAGGTGATCGAGGAGGTTTTATGTCCTCACCATTATCCACTGACCGCATCAAGTTAGTGAGCATGGAAAAACAATCCAAAATAACAAAGTTATCAATAAATTCATGCATAGCATAGATATCATCAACTTAGTCATCACAAATCAAACTCAAGACATAATTCATTTTATCACTCTCTTTAATATCATCAAGAAACTCATCAAGGCAATTTTTTTATCACAAGTCATGCAAGTGTCACTATGTTAATCAAGTTTAACACATAAATATATTCTATTTCACATGGGAATGAATATAGGTAAACTATGGTTAGATTTATAAATCTCAAATCCGACCTTATCAACATCATCCTCTAGGGTTAGTGTTCCCAAATGAAGAGCTATCTTAGTCATTGATGTTTTCAGAAAAGGTCTTCCCAACGCACCATTGTCTTGCACTACATCAAGACATAGAAGTCCACCAGAACCACTAAATTTCGTACCCTAACCATGACATCCTTAACTATACCTCTAGGGCTAGCTTGTGAATGATCGGCTAGTTGGAAAATAACCCTAGTGTCTCTAAGCTCACCTATGTCTAGGTTATCATAAAGGCTAAAAAGAATCACATTGATAGACGCACCCAAATCAATTAAAGCATTTTCACCAATTTTCCACCTAAAAAATATGAATGGAAACCGGGGTCCTCACACTTCTTAGGTATGTTCTTTTGAGCTAAATTCACTACACCCTCTATTTTCAACTAACCTACTTTCTTAGTTGGTTTCATCCTTGTTTTAGTACATTCATTTAAAAAAAATAGCATAAGAGGGAACTTGTTCAACCATATCTAAGATAGGAATTCTAACCTTGACCTTCTCAAAGACTTTACGAATGTGCTCCTCATTGTTGCCACCTTCGGCTTTCCCCGTAGTGCACTAGGAAATGGCGGTGGGAGGGATTACCCTAGCCTCGGTGGTAGGGAGCTCCTTGGAGGGCTCCTCTTCTACAACCATCTCACGTTCCTCAAGGTTAGTCTTTTCACCTTCCACAATAATATCATCCTCTTACAACACTTCCTTCTCGACATCACGTACCACCTTTCCGCTCCTTAGCTTCAAAGCACTATTGTTTCTTGGATTAACCTTGAGTTAGGAAAATAGCTTTCCGGATTCTCTAGCCTTAAGTTGGCTGACTGGAGTGGCAAGTTCCTTATTCTCTCTCCTTGACCTACTTCGACTTTGAGATTATTGATACTTGAAAAATATCTAGTGCCAAGCTCCTCATTCTCTCTCCTTGCTCACTTCGTGAACACAACGCTCTTCTTTTCAAATTGGTTAGTTGTATCTAAGACCTTCTCCCAGTCCGACTTGTACAAACCAGCATTCTTGTTGGAAGACCATTCTCTCTTTGGGTAGGTTGAGGTTTTCCACCTTAGTTTTACCCTTAACCTTGGTTTCCCCCGTGGCATTGAATGTTGGGGTGATCGCGGTATATAGGATTGAAGGAGTTTGCGTAGGGGTCTTTCCTATATCCTCTTTGGTTTCCTTGAAACACTTTTTGTATCCCCCGAGAAAATTTTTGTCTACTTTTACCGTTAAAGTTCAATGTCTTCATCTCTTCAAAATCTTCAACCACTTAAGGACATGTATCAATGGGATGATTAAGAATACATATGCAACACACCTTAACCGGTAGATCTCTCCCATTCATAAATTCTTTCATCATGAAGGCAAGTTCTTGAACTTGCTCTTTAAATTTGGGAGAGTGAGCGGGTTCATCTAATGTTTTCACACGGGATCAAATTCTCTTATCCCGTTGGCCATTTCTTCAAAAAATTCCATTGCATCCTTTGGACTCTTGGTAACTATAGAGCCATTGCACCCTGCATTGATCATTCCCATATCCTCGTCACAAAGTTCTTCGAAAAAGTAATACACCAAGTCACCCTCCTTGTATGGATGGTATGGGCAACTCGCCAACAATCTCTTAAAACTCTCCCAATACTCATAAAGGGATTCATTCTCCAATTGTGAAATGTTGGAAAGCTGCTTCTTTAGGCTCACATAATTGGAAGCCAAAAAGTACTTTTCAAGGAACCTCTGCTTCATATCCATCGTAGAAGTGATGCACCCAGGCTGAAGATAACATAACCAATCCTTGGCTGCATTCAACATCGATTAAAGGAATGATCAAAGGTTTTAATCTTCTTCTGAAACACCTAGAGGATATATATTAACTCACACTCGGTGATATTCCAACAAATGCTTGTTCGGGTCTTCACCAGCTATCCCATGGAAGGTAGGTAGGTATTAGATCATGCCGCTCTTCAACTCACAAGTCACGTTCACTGGAAAAGGTGGGAAGACAATACATAGGGGTTAATTCTCCAAGTTTGAAGTCATCAAATCCTTAAGTGTATGATTATTCTCCATCATCTCTACAGTTTCCTCAACACAAACAGTCGGCTTTTGTGGAACTCATACTCTAGCTCCCCTCCTCTTTCTTTTCGACAACCTGCATTTTCCAGTGGTAGTGTAGAGTTCCTTGGTTCATGGTATGTGTATGTACCATAAACTAGAAACTAGAAAATACCTAACCAAAGAGAAACAATAGAAAAAGGATTAGAAGTAACCGAAATAACTATCACAAAGGCTCAACATCAACAAGCAACTAAAGCAAACAAACAAAAACACAAACGACAACACTAACTACTCTACTAATAAGCCTTGTAAGTTAACAATTAAACATTTAAACTAGCATCCCCGAGAGCGGAGCCAAAATTTCATCCGCACTCCTTGGGGTCATTAAAATTGTCATCCTTACCGGAGATAGGATTAACCAACGGAGTGCTAGAAACGTCAAAGATAAGATTTATATTATTTCTCCCATTTTTATTACTAAAGTACCAAGGGGTGGAGAGTGGCAAGACCGGGGTCATCCACAGAGATGCTAGGAATTTAAAGGCTAACTATATAAAGCCACAATTAGGTTGCCAATCTGATCATATGTCTGGAATAGATAATGTTGCAAAATAGGTTTTGGTGGGGTGAGGGGGGGGAGAGAGGTTATCTACCAACTACAAGCATGAAGGAACATTAGAGTAAACTGTATAAACCTAGCACTTTGGGAATATTTACGTTACATGACCAGTAATATATTTTGATCCTAGATTCAGTGAAATACAAGATATATGTACCTATCTTAATACTTATGCCACACATTGTAGTCAATAGTCAACATTTTTTCCTATATGTCACGTAAGGGTGCTCTTGTATTCTTTTATCGACACGGCCTCCATAATTAGGGAAGTGAAACAACGGCAATGCATGTTGTACAAATCTATTTCTTCCTAATAATATTATGTCCCATGCACTCCACTATGATTGCGCTTCCCTACACCTACAAAGTCAAAGGAATATGCACTTCATTGTTGACTGTAAGGTTGCAATGATAAAGGTTGCACTATGCCAACCTTATTTGCAAGTAAACTATATATATGTAACCTTTCAGGCTCCAGCCCAGCTTAACTAGTGTACGATCATAGAAACGTTGACTCAACGACCCACATGCATACATCCATATGGTCCCAGACTCTCACTTCTCCTATTATATGTAGTGTCACTCCCTAGGAGATATCAGTAAATGCATCAACATGAAAGTAGACAAGGTGTCTGCCAACATAGTGTAATAATTATGCAATTAACAAGAATGTAAAGCACAAGTCAACATAATATTCATAAGCATATAAGGATAGGAAGATCTTAGAATCTCACACAAATAACTACCAAGTCATGAATGAAGATATAAATCCCTAAGCTAAATCACTACTCCCTGTACCTTGAACCCAAATATTTCATTGGATTCAATTTCTTTGGCAAAAACAAGAAGAATTAAACTAAGAGAGACGGGTTAGGCAATTTCTCTCTCTACCTACTCTTAGGAAAAACTAGAAGAATGAAAATAAGACTATCCAAACATAAACCCTAGTTGAAAATGATGTTGGTTATGGTATTTTGTCTGATATTTTATTTTGTCTTTGTCTGAAAAATGATACCAATCAAAGTACTATGCATGTTAATATTAGGTTAAAGAGATGTATTATGAATGAAGGTTTCTCAATGTTACGGAACCAGAGATTGGGATGTATCTTCATTGAGAGGGTTAAGATATTGGCAAAGGAAGGGGTACTTGTCACTCTAGACTTTACCGATTTCAGTACTTGTGTTGGTTGCATTAAAGGAACACAAACTAACAAACACAAAACTGGTGCCAAGAGGAGTTCTGACTTTCAGAAATCATACACACGAATATTAGTTGTCCGGACAGGAGCTATAATGATCCAAAATACTTTATCACCTTCATTGATGATTGTACACGATATATATATCTCTACTTACTTCATTCCAAGGATGAAACTTTGGAGGCCTATAAATGTTTTAAGCCTGGAGTGAAGAATCAGTGTGGAAAGCACATTAAGATTATGAGATTGGATCGAGGTGGAGGGTACTATGGTAAATTGGGTTGTCATCGTTGTACTTCTCAAAGATACAATTTATAAGCCCTAAATTCTTACTAGATAAAATTAAGTGGATAGTGGCAAATCGGGGTCGTCCACAAAGAAGAGGAAATTTCCTAAGTTTTTTCACATATAAAAGTGAATACTACACTAGTTATAGAGATATGCATACATGTAAACGCTTCTAAAGAGGGGGGGGGGGGTTGGTTGGTTTTTCTAAGTTATGAATTTAAAGAAAAGTTAACTAGCAAGCAATGTAAATCTATCAAATATGAAACGAACAACTAAGAAGAGATTAAACACAAATTACAGGACCTTGGGCGCAATTGATTTCCCCTTCCAAACCGCTTATCTATCTTTTAACATAAAAACTAATCAATAATGTTACTACTTATTGTGAAGATATATCTTCTATCTTGTTTTTTTAGTAGTTTATAAGAGTGAAATCGATATCTCTTGCTAAACCTCACTAATGACTCATTTACTCGATCAATGCCTAAAAGTATCCCATTAATAACATTAAGTCTGAAGAATCAACAAGCTTGGTAACTCGCGGAGACAAATTACGAATTCTCACCTCTCTCTTCCCCTGTAACGATTAATTCTAGCCGGAAACTGCCACCCATGGTGGAACCTGCGCCATCGGGGGGGGCACAAAATCCTTCCTCTCTGCACTCACAAACCGATCTTCTCCACTGTGTCCTTTACCAAATAACCCTAATCTGAATCCAAAACGTGAACACCTCGGTGATATGGCATGTTTATACACTGAAGAACAAATCCAGATGCTTTCCTCTCACTATTCCAATGCCCTAATTGGAAAGTTCACAAGAGGTTGTCCGACAATGGAGCAATTGGAACTAGCTTTCAAAACTGTTGGCTTCCAAGGTCGCTATCAATTGGGCTCTATTGACTACAAGCATGTTCTCATTGGCTTCGAGAAGATGGATGATTTCCAGAGATGTTGGATCAAAGGTGTTTGGATTTTCAACGGATGGCCGATGAAGGTGCTTCGCTCGACTCCAGACTTCTCTCCAAACACTGAGTCTTCCATAGTTCCTCTATGGGTAACAATTCATGACATTCCTATTTTCTTCTACAATATGGGAACAATTGAAGATGTTGGAAATACAATTGTTTCTTATATTAAGATAGATTTAGCTACGGAAGGTCTTACACGTCCCTCTGTGATCAAATTATGTGTTGAATTTGATTTACTTAAACCAATGAAACCTTTTATTAGGTTGGGTACTGAGAACAATCATGTCAAGTGTAAGGTTGAGTATGAAAATGTTTCAGTATATTGTTGTTGTTGTTGTTCTAGGATAGGCCACTCTGATGCACTGTGCAAGTTTAACCCTGCTGTGAAGCCTCTAACAAATCATCAAATCCCTCTCAACCCTCCTAACATCCTACACACAAAAAAACCCCAAGAACCTTCAGTACAATCCCCTTCCCCTAAATGGAGACCTACTGGAAAAACATTACCACAACCTCCCTCCATCTTTGATGATACTGATGATACTATATTTGAACTGGACAATGAGATCACATGTATACCTAATCCTTCCTTACCCAGGAAGATACTGGCTTCTACAAATTCCCAATCTGATCCAGCTATATATAGTCATTCTCTCCCTACTCATTCCTCTCAATCCTTGCTACTGAAACTGTACCCCTCATTGAAACTGAGATCATCTCTGGCCTCAATACACAAATTGTGCCCTCCTCTGTGCCCTTTCCTGAATATTCTGATGCCATTCCTGATACTCCAAGGCACTCTAATGCAGTTAGTGAAATTCTAGTGGCTATAGTCTCTCTAAGTAGAACCCAAAAATAGGTCCCCACTGTCAAATATGGATTTGAGTCCTCTTCAGGGTTTTCTGAACCTAAACTGAGCAGAAGGGTCAAATATTCTAAAGACGATATCCATATTAAATCAAGTAAGTTGTTCTCACCTATTTCCTCCTTCATTGCCACTACAAAGTTTTTTCATTCTCAGCAGAGATCCTCGCACAACAGGTTTCTTCCTCTTATTAGTAAGAAGGTTGTAAGTGATGGCTCTGAGGAATTAGATGATACAAATTTCACTGTTGCAGTTTCCACTAATACAAGTGATGAGGTAAGCAAGGTAAGAGACTCTGATCCTCTCAGAACTCCCACTAGGATAGTGGAACGTCCCAAAAAGGAACCAAAACCTAAAAATAAAAGCTATTTAACTCAGTTAAATAGAATCATGACTAGGTCAAAAAGCTCTACCAATGTATCTTTATGAGTAGTACAAATCTTAAGCTAAAATTTCTGGTGTGGAATATTAGAGGTATGGAAACTTCCATGGCGAGGCTCTCTACTCTAATTATTTCACACAAGTTTGATCTTATTTGTTTAATTGAGCCTATGCATTATAATTTACAATGTGATCTTTATATGAATAAGCTTCACTTTGACAACTCCTTATATGCCAATAATGGTCAGATTTGGTTATTTTGGAATATGGATTTGACCTTGTCTGTAGTTAATTACCATGAACAATTTCTCTTTGTCCTGATTAATAGCCAGAAATTAAATACTGCAATGGAAGCAGTTTTTGTCTATGGATTCAGAATAAGGAAAGGGAGAAAAATTTTTATGGAATGATCTCATGTCTGTGCCTAGTAATGCCACTGTCTACATAGGTGATTTCTATGCAATAACTTCAGTTAATGAATATAAAGGTCCTTCCTCTCCTAAATTAGGAAGTATGAAGGATTTTAATGATTTTATTGATAATAAGACATTGGAAGAGGTTAATACATTAGGCAATTTTTCACATGGAGTAATATTAGACTAAAAAACCGCACCATTCAAAGGCTTGACAGAGGTCTATGCTCTGTCCAATGGAGGTCTCATTTTCCTTCCTCATCTATTCAGGTTCTGAACAGGAATACTTCTGACCATAATCCTTTGTTCTTAACAATAGGTAGTCATATTCAGTCAGTCCCTAGGCCTTTTAGATTTCTCAACACATGGTATAAAAGACCTGATTTCAATGAAGTTGTAAGGCTTAATTGGAATCCTCCTATTCCTCAGACAGGGCTGTTGGGTTTCTCCCTAAAATTGATCAGACTCAAAAATGAACTCAAAGTCTGGAATAGAGATCATTTCGGGAATGTACATGACAATGTTATTAAGGCTGAGATAGAGTTGAGTGCTCAGGAAATCCAGTATGATCTTGATAGCTCTTCTACCGAGCTAATTAAGCTTAAGAAAGAAAAAAGCCACTCTTATCAGAGCCATCAAAGAGCAAAAACATTTTTGGAAACAGAAATCGAAAATAAAATGGCCTAAAGAAGGAGATGATAATACAAATTTTTTTCATCATTCTGTACAGGAGAGGAGAGGGAGACTGAACATTACTAAAATTAAAGGTAGTACTGGAATATGGCTAGATGAAAATGCAGATATTGAAAATGAGGCTATTCACTATTACGAAAACCTTCTTACTGATGACAATCAGTACAATGGTCAGTTTCAGTCTCACTTCCTCAGTCAAATTCCTAGGATTATTGAATATGAGGACAATGCTAGGCTGATCAAATTCGATACCTTATCAGAATTGAAAAAAACATTGTTTTTCTCTTAACAAAAATAGCAGTCCTGGCCCGGACGGCTTCACTGCTAAATTCTTTATCAAATCCTAGGATATCATTGCTGATGATTTACTTTCTGCAGTGCATGACTTTCTTAATGTTCATGAAATTCCAAAAGGAATTGCTAGCACGTGGATTACTATTATCCCTAAAAAGGAGATACATGTCTCCTTTGATGATTTTAGGCCAATTAGTCTTTCCAATGTTACAAATAAAATATGCTCAAAGCTTCTTATAGAGAGACTAAAACCTCTAATGCCTAAAATCATCTCTCCTCACCAATCTGCTTTCATGAAGGACAGGGACATTTCTGATAATGTCATCTACCGTCAAGAAATGGTAAGATTTTTAAATAGGAAGACAAGAGAGCCTAATTGCATTGTTAAGTTAGATCTTAGGAAAACATTTGATAAAGTTAATTGATCTTTTCTGAAATGTATTCTCTTAAAGTTTGGTTTCCATGGTCAGTTTGTGTACAATATTATGAAAAATTTGTCCCAAGCTTGGTTCTCTGTGTTGATAAATGGTAGACCAGTTGGTTTCTTCCAGCCCTCAAGAGGTATAAAACAAGGTGACCCCCTCTCTCCATTTCTTTTTAATATTTTTACAGAAGCTTTTACAAGGAGTCTTGCTTTCATTTTTGAAACTGGTAAGCTTCTCTATTATGATCTTCCTGCTAATGCCAAGAAAATTTCTCATCTAAGTTATGCTGATGATACAGTGGTTTTCCTCAAATCTAATAAACTTACTCTCATTAGATTTAAAGCTTTTTTGTACATTTGAGGAAACCACAGGTCAAAAAATAAATTTTGACAAAAGTGATGTGTTCATAAGTAAACATGCTACTGTATCCCAGGTTAATCACATTAAAAGGACTTTAGGTATGAAAATAGGGAGTTTTCCTTTTAAATACCTAGGTGTCCCAATTTATAGTGGGATTGCAAAGAATGTTTATTTTCAGCCATTACTTGAACAAATAGATAAAAGACTCAATAATTGGAAAAATAGGTGGCTGTCTACAGGAGGTTAGTAAAGGATGTTATGGTTCGAGTTGACAATTAGGTGTTTCCGGTGGATTTCTATGTCCTTGATGTTGTGCACGATGGTGGTGCACCCTCAATTTTATTGGGGAGATATTTTCTTAAAACATCAAGGACTAAGATTGTTGTTTATTCCAGAACACTAACCTTAGAGGATGACATGGATATGGTAGGATTTGATATTTACAAATCTAAGAATGATTCACCTAATCCTTTTCTTGTGTGTAAAGGTATAACCTTATGTGAAGAACTTGATCAACATGAGAACTCTTGCAAGGTAGATAATAATAATGTCCTCGATAACGCCATTGATGATAGTGATGAAGATAGTCTGGTTGATGAGATTTTTGATGACTATGAGAGTGAGGAAATAAATCCTACCTTTCAATTCAGTTGTGACGATCATGTCGATGATTATATTTCTTTGCATGATGTTAGTGATGATTTACCTATCCTAGATTGATTTTCTATGCTCACGAACATGTTAGTGATGATTTACCTATCTTGGATTGCTTTTATATACTCACTAACATGAAATGGTTAGTGGAGAGTGGCGAGGACATAAAACACCCTCAACCACCTCCTAAACCTAAGGAAATGGCTAAGGCCTCGATATTGGCTAGGAATGGATACTCACTCTTTTTGGCAAACAAAGTGCTTAAAGGTAAGAATGGCACCTTGTGGAGACCTCTTCACTAGGATGTCATCGTGGGTGGAGTTGTTGATGGTGACTTCGAAGACCCAACAGTAGGTTCTTTCAATTGAAATGCATGAAAAATAAATAAGTTGTGAGGATGAAAATAAAAATGTGGTGCTCATTCTTGCTTTACTTTGGATATCTTTTAGTAAATATATTTTACAAGTTTTAGTGTGTGATAAAGGATTTTAAGATGAAAATCTTATTGATTGATGATTTGAGTACGAGTCGCGTTCTTTTTTATTGGAAGGATTTAGGGCTTGTTTGGAAACTTGGAAAAGGGAGGAAGAAGGAAAGAAGGGCACTAATCACAGGGTAGCCTCGTGCAAGTCCTTTTTCTACGAGGGGTTCTTCGTGCCAACTCCTATTTTCACGTGGGTAGCCTCGTTTCATGCATGAGCTAGCACGAGGCTAGCCACATGTCAAGTCTCGTGCGGCTGGAATTTTTTGGTCAAAATGCAGATTTGCAAAAAATTGAATTTTAAACCAAAACATGCAAAATTTTTCCCATTTTTCCTTAAAATGTGAGTGTAAATAGTACACCAACACCTTCCTTATGCATAAATATATTGGTACTTTGTCCCTTTATCCTCTAATTTCAAAAATGTCATCCTTATCTCATTTGTACCTCCCTTCTAAATCACCTTCTTTGTGGAAAATAATGATCCATAGTATATTCTCTCACCCATAGGAATCACTTAGCTCATTGGAATCTCTCAAAAAACTCACTCTCACTCCCTCGTGCTGAAAATAAAAAATTGGAGCACTTTTTTCTTTAAAAAAATAGAATTTTGCTTCTTCTTGTGTGGATTCTACATGTATTGGATTCAAATTCCGGGTAATCCTTTGAGCTTCATATTTTCTTGCTTTATTTAGCATGACGATGATGTGATGAGGGGGTTTGAAACTCGAAAAAAGATGTAGAAATGTTTTGAGGAAAATTTTGAGCTGTGTGAATGATCTTGTGTTGAACTAAGTGTGGGGGGAGCATTGTACTTATTCTTTGATATGGTGGTTTAGAACAAATGATTTTTGATTACATGATATTCTTGATGGGATACTATGATTTGTCATGAGTTTGTTGCTTAGGGAGAATGTTTCTTGAATGAATAGTCTTTAAGTTGAAATAACATGATTTGGAATATTTTGGCCATTTAGAAAGAAGTGTTCTTCTTGAATGATACATGATGCATGCCTTTGAATATTTTTTCTTTAACACCTTATTCTTGTTATGATAGGATGGATACAAAATAGAATAGGTCGGAAAAAGGAACAACTTCCCGGGGTGACAAAGGGAAGAAACTGGCCAAGGTTGGGAGACGAGAGTCGATGACTTCCCTTCCTCCTAACTTCTCTTGTGTTGTTCATTAGTTCATGGGGTTGACCACCATGTCCGGGAGTGAGGCCCATAGGTGGAAGTACTTGAGATGCCCAAAACAAACTATATTGGAGACACAGTTTACTTGCAAGGAGACCTTGGGAGCTCTAGGTCTACTCGAGCCCGTCACATAGTTGCTAAGTTTAATAGGCCTAAAAGGTTTCTTAGACAAGCATTCCAAGAAATACGTACAGTGAACTTTGGAGTTTTTAGAAATCCGGGAGCAATTAAAGGACACGGAGGGGAGGAGAAGTATCCATTTCTGATAAGGGGGAACACTATGTCACATCGGAACATTGCCCAAGCATTCAGGTGGAAGCACGGGAAGGATATTCTGAGAACACACTGACAATGTCCTCCATTTTCATTAAGCAATTTTTGGAGAGTTCTTTTGGGCACGGAGAAGAAACATCTTTGCAAGAGCAGCGCGATTGTCCATTTGGCGTTGTGATATGTCCACCAATTATTATCAGGGGGGTATTCTGACATGGGGAGCATTCACAATATCCCAGTTCAGATATCCGAGTTCTTTGGGCGATGATGTCGGATGGGAATTTCTACCCCAACAAGAAAGGTGGCAAGATATCTAGGGTCGTAGGGTTAGACTTTTATCCCAACACTTGGGCCATCCGGTTCTTTCTCCATTCACATTGGCAAATTTGGGTCGATCGGGGACACGGTACACAATAGACAAGCTTGTGAGTGTGTGTATATGGTAGCTACCACGACCTCAGAAGATCACTTTGTATGATTGTATGGAGGCTCCTCGGTGTGAAATTTTATGATTTGTACCCCGCCAGAGTGTAAATATATCGACCAAGATATGGTGTCTTAGGATCTCTTCCTAACCCCTGATTTTTAAGTTTGAAAAGGATTTCTACAGAATCCTGTGAAACCTAGATATAGACGCCGAGGAGAACGACAACGAGACTACATTTAGAGTACCGCCCAGTCGTACTCAGCTACCCACATATGTTCTCAACCAATTTTGTATGTTTAGGGAGCAGCTCTCGAGTTCTACCCGGCTTATGTAGAATATTGTTCACGCTATGGATTAAATGAGCATATAGTTGGAAGAATTTGGGAGTAGACTAAGCTTTATGGAGGGTACCATGTATGTTTGGGGGTCTAGGTTGGAGTCCATTGAGCGAGAAATGAAGGAGGAGTTCACCATTGAGGATGAGAGGGCATATGTCTAAGAAGAAGCCATCAATCAATTGATCGAGAGATTCCATGTCTCAAGGATTGATGGTTTTCTGGATTTCATTCCTATCGAGAGGAAAGAAATGTGACACGAGGAGAGAAGAAAGAGGCGCGAGACAAGACACTCGAGGAGGGACCTTCGGGATCACATGAGTGATTTCAACTACTTTTCCCTTTCCCACTCATGGTTCTTATTGTTTAATTGAATTGGGGACAATGCTAAGTCTAAGTGTTGGGGAGGAAGTAGAGAAACACTAAAGAGTTTTCATCTTGGGATTCCTTTGTGTTTTTCGGTGTAATTTCGTTTGGTGCTTTTGGTGTTATGTGTGGTTGGTAGAGTTTTTGGTGGTATGATCTTTAGGGTGCTATCACTTTGTATTTGTTGGGGAATGTTTTTGGATGAAACTTTTTGGTGGTGTAATTTTTTATTTTCATGATCTTTTTGTAGTATGAAGACCAACTTTAGGGCATTTTGTGCTATGTTCTTTTTGTAAAATTTGGAAAAAAAAGAAGGAAACAAATAAACCCAAAAAGAAAACTTAGGCAAAAATGGGAAGAAAGCCCGGAGAGGTCGAAAGACCTAGGTAAAACTGAGAGGTTAGGCTCGTCTAGGTTGGAAAACCGAGGAAAAAATGAGAGGCCATATGGAAAAGGTGAGAGGTGAGCTCAATATGTGTGAATGCTAGGATGAAAACCCAAAAGGGCTCCTAGGAAAAATGAGAGAAATTGGTAACAAAATTTGAACTTCTTTTGGCCATCTTTGGCGATTTCTTCATCAACATATCTTAGATTGTCTTCATCGGCTTCTTTGGATTAGTAAGATAGTTTATCACTCATAATTACTTAGCCATTTTCCACTTTTTCTTTTATGTATTTTTGGTAGATAAGTTAATTTAGCATTTTTTGGGAGAGTGAGAGTTGTGAAATTTTCACTACCACAAACAGGACATTCTACCTCGTTTCTGGAGGGCTTTTGACCTTGGTTTTTTGGCCCAAAAGAACCGAGGTAAATGTGGTCGGGGTAAAGGTACATTTTTTACCGTAGTTGAAAACATAGTTAAAAAGTAAATTTTAACTCGGTTTTTAGGGAAATGAACTGAGGTCAATAGCCGACGGGCTTACCGAAAATTATGCGACATTGGAGCTGGTGATATCACAAAATAGAGGTAGCAAAGTTGCTCAGACCTGTAATCGATGTCGTTCATTCCTGAAATCGACGTCGCATATTGTAACTTTTGACTGCGATTTCAACCCGCAATAAATGTTAATTCTTACTGCATTTTCCTTGAAAAAACATGATAATATTGTATGTGAGGATACAAATCCCAACTATTTTTCAACACCGGTTAAAACAAATTCATGGAAGTCGATTAGCATAGCATTCTGTAATGTCGGTTTGACCATCCTTGAATTGGTCGACTATGAAGTGTTGATGATGTGGCATAGTGGTGCACACGACGTCATTTTTGCAACCAATTTTGCTTGGCTAGTAGCGACTAGGGTACCCTGAATGTGATGTACGAGGTGGTTGCGATATCGATTACAACAACCTCGGAGATTTTGAGATACCATCGGTAATGTTTATCGATTATTTAGTGACGTCGCTTTCATGGTATCGGGATTACCCAATGGTAATTATACATGGGCGATGTCAGTAATTAAAATATAAACAACAATTCAATATTCATGAAAAGTCCCGGCGTCGAACACCATTCAATTGACATTTACGCACAACTAGCATAATATATTCACATAAAATATAAATACTTCACCTTCGATACATAACAAAAGTTATCAAAATTATCACAAAATGAACTATACCATTGATACTCCATAATAAAGAACTATGTCAAGGTGTCAAAAAAACCTTGGAAAGTATCAATGGGCATTTTAGATAATGATGCTTGCACCAAAAACTTAACCAAATACAATTTCCTCATATAGTAGTTGGGTTAAGTAAATCCTTCAAATGCTTTACCATCATGAATGGTGCCCAACTTTCACGTACATCCTCTAACGGCTTGATGGTGTATGGTAATTTGTCCTCGAGAAAATACTGAAACATGGAGTAAAAAGTTAATGAAAACAGAGTTTAGGCGTGGCCGTGTCATTGTTTGTTGAAAAACAAAGGTAGAATAACACATACGTTTTGTCGATCATATTGATTCTCACTCACATTCGCTACAAAATCCTTCATAAATCTCATGCAATAGTAACCGCTTTTCCATGTGGCCAATTATTTTTTATGCTAACCGTACCCACAATTTGTTCATGAACACATCGTTATTCACATATTGCAATAATTAATGCAAATTGATATTATCATGTATACTCTAACATTTAGGGATTCCATTGGAATGACTTGCACGTGTAAACTAATGAATCCATCATCACCCTTGCAATTGCGAATGAAATAGTCTCGGGGGGTGTTAGATGTAATGGATCGATTTAGAACACCGTGCTAGAGGGAATAACAAAGACGGAGACCATCCAGCGTTGACTAGTAATATGAATTTGGCATTAATTCATTATAAACCCATAAACTACTGTACACTACAGACAATTGTAAGTCACTAAGTACGTTTGACTCACCTCTCGTAGTATGAAGCAATTGTTAGTCAAATTTTCCTTTTTCACCAACCGGGTGCTCAACTAGGTTAAACGCTCTTCTATAACCACATGTTCATGTTGGATCTTCAATGGGAAAACAACCCCTATCCACCCTTTTAATTTGGAAATAGATTGTACATGCAAAAACCTATATACATAGTTAGTCTAGATATTGATAGGCAACACATTAATTATAACAATGAATAACATTTGGTTGATGGATTCATACTTATAATAAATGTAATTGCATCACATGAGGTGGGACATTATTGAAATGGAACAAGGTTAAGAATTCCTCATTCTGGATGACTGGATTTACCTTGTACTCGAAGATTCCAACTTCTTCTAATGTAATTTTGTATGAGGACGAAAGAGGGTGAGTTGTTAAGATCATGTGGATGTTCTTCAGAGAGTCATCCTTCGAGGGATTGAATGGTGGTGGCTTCACTCTAGGGAAATGAGATTTTGAAGCCTTTGGATCCCCCAATGCACTTGGTAATTTGGCTAGGCTACTAATCTTTTCCTTGATCTACATGAAATCATTTCGAAAAGTTTTGTATAGAAATGTTTTCTCAACCCATGCATCAACCCTATTTTTTTTGTTTTACCTTGTTGGCGGGTTTTTTTCCATAATAGAGACCAAATGTATGGGCCACTCAATAAATATTTTCACTTCCTCGTCCACTATTCTTGCCTCACTATCTGGAATTGGAAGAACTATACTATCTACTAGGGTCTTAGTGATAGTAACGACCACATTTTCCTTTGCGACTAGCTTATGATGATGCAATTGTATATGTATATATATATGTATACTCTACCTTCTGCAACAACATGACTCTCACCATCAACACGTTTGGAAAGAAGAATGCACATGGAATTATCCTTCATAAGGAGAGTCGCTAATTTTTAAAAAAATGTGAAAAATAATTTCAATATGAAAAGTGTAATATATCTACTTATACCTTCAAGTTGCGATCGATGGCCTCTAAAAACTCCGTTCTCAATTGGTCAAATGCAAGAGACGTTGTTGAAGTTTGAGATGTTGGGTTCAGGCCTAATATTTCACACCGAGTGGTTATGTGGTTGAGTTTGTTGGAAAATAAGCGCATGGGTAGTTGTGGTTGTTGGTTTATAACAAACTAGCATTCTCTCCAAGTTAAGTGAGATTTTCCTCCCATTCGATTCTTGCAATACATAAGCCACTAGTTGGGAAACTGTAGATTTCAAAGCATCAATCTCTCCTTGTTAACTACACCTTAGTTGGTCGAGGTTTGACAAAGATGTCCCTATGTGTGTGAGAGTTCTGACACCCCGGACCCTGCCCGGATGTTCTTTCTTGTTTAGCACTACACCGTGTATGTCTTTCTATCCAACCCCGATGAACTTGCTTGACTCTTGCTTCTTTTTAAGTCCTATAAATTTACCAATATTCGATCACATATGTTTGGTCAAATTTTATCTTCAAATATTGCCCATATATTAAATCAACTAAATAGTTGGCAAACTTACAATTTGTTAGGCTTCCACCTCCGCATCTTTGGTGTTGAACTTACCCACTTGCTTCCCGGGCCTTTTGTATCCTTTCAACCATTTTAAAATTGGGGAACCTCATCCAGTGTGGGATATTTCGTAGAAATCCTTGGTTCTTCGTCTGTCATCCCAAGCTCAACTTTTTCAAACATTCGAACCTCGAACATTTCTTGCATGATAATTCGCGTGGCTAGTGCATACCCATCTCGTCTCATGGTGTGTTACATTTCATTTCCTTTTGCAACCTTGACATGTGTTTCTCCCTCGTGATAACATCAAACGATGAGGTTTCTTATGAAAATAAAGAAGATATTTGATGAGTGACAATTGTGACTACATGTCTCTGTGTGTGAGTGACGTTGTTCTGTAGTCGCTAGAGAAATCGTATCAGTCGAATGAACATCATGCGATGTTGCCTATACCGTTGGACGGTGACCGAGTATAAACTTAGTTTGTAAAATATGTCACAGACTACTCGGTAGAAACGATTGAGAACCTGAGTAGTACTATGCGACGTCGTATTGTCCAGTTTTTGTTACTCTAGTTTTGGAAAATAGGGTCCGTTACAATTATTAAGCAATGTCGACCACAAACCACATTCATAAATAACTGCTATCATGATAATATGCACATGCATATGTTATTCTATCTATCAAGCCCTGTATGGTGGCATTGTAATGTCAACCCCTGTATGGTGCCCTGTAATGTCAACCCCTTCACAACCGATTTAGGATATATGTATGTCAATGGTTGGTTATTTCTGATTCTTACTCACAACATCAATCCTATTATACCAATAATGGGATGAACAATATTGTTTCCCTATTATTAGTTTTTTTAGTGCATGTAATGTCAAATGTTGTTTGAAAAATGTATATGTCCCTGACCATTTGATGGGCGTCTGTCTCAGATTAAATCATAGAACAATGGTTCTTACTACACAAGTAATTATTTGAACACTAGCGGTTCAATTTTGAAGAATGTCGAGAGCCATGTATAGGCAACGTTACTAAAAAAATTGTAAGATAATAGTTACAAAATGAAGTAGGGTTCTCCGGCTATCCCCCATGAACAGTCATTCCTACCACCCAATAATGTTCTGAATAGTACTGGTTCAATTTTCAAGTTTGTCATGGATGTGGGAAAGACAATAATTCTGGGAAACATTTGATTCCAGTTACAAAAATTAGGAAGGGTCCTCCCTCTATCCCCATGAATAGTCAACCCTACTACAAAAATAATCTTTTAAATAGTGATTGTTCAATGGTCAAGACTGTCACGGGCCATGTATAAGCAACGTTACTTAAAATATTTCACATCAGTTATTCAGAATTATTTTGGGTCCTCTCCTTATTCCCAGGAATAGTCAATTCTTCCACATAGAATGCTATGTTTTGAACTACACAGCTTCATTTACCAGTTCCTAGCATAGGCAATGTTACCTGAAAATATATGGTATCAATCACAGAAATGAAGAAGGGTTCCTCTGTTATCCCCGCAAATAGTTATACCCACTGCACAAGTAATCGTTCGAATAGTAGCAATATAGTCATCAATTAAGGATGTCCAATTTTGGGCAATGTAATTGGAAACAACTTGAGATTAAATACAAACATGTGCACCGCCTACTGGCATCCACCATCTTCTGTCGCGCTGAGGCAACGAACGTGCCCAACGATGAGATCCAGTTTCTCTAGGAGCTGATGAGCGAGGGCACTGGATTCGGGATGTGGGCTGAGCTCTGGATTGAGCGCATTATGGAGACCTTAAGGAAAGGTCGAGGTGAGATTTCAGTAGGTGGAATGATCACTCTTTTGGCGAACCACCTCCAGGTTGAGCTACCACATGGACTTCGGAGGCTTGGTCGCGACTATTCTTACCGCATCACATTGACCAAGATGGTCAACTTTCACCTCATCAAGACCACCACAGACTCTACATCATTCCAGTGGCTTTACGGGGCATGGTGCATGCCCTTTATGAAGTTGCCTCAGCCCCAGCGTTCGAGGCTAGAGATGGACACTCCCGTGGAGGATATGGCGATCAAGCCAGACTTAGAGCGCCACATAGTTTTTGCGCGGGAGCTTCAACACCTCCTCCTAGATTCTCCAGAGAGAGCCATTCCGCAGGCCGCAGGTAAGCCATAGGAGGACCCCACACAGGCTGGCCCGAGCTAACAACAGGCTCAACCGACTCCAGACCCCATAGCCCATCTCCACCACATGTTGTATAACCATAGCTTTTACATGTCACGCCAGCTTCTAGATATGGATGACAAGATTGATCATTTGACTTCGAGCGTCTGGGAGATGAGAGCGCAAGCAGGTGGTCCCCCTGGAGAGGACCCGAGAGCAGCAAGGCGCCGGGAGCGACGCCTTCGAAATGGCGCATGGATGGAAGAATATCAGCGATAGTTCGGTGATGGTGGCTTGTCTTCCCATGAGAGAGAGTGAGCGTTTCCTTTCTTGCCTACCCTTCTCACTATGAATTTCATTATCTATATGCCCTGTTTTGTCTACCTTGAGGGAAATGTCGGATTTAAGTGTGGGGAGGGTGTAGTGTTAGCTTCTGGTGCTTCTGATGCTATGGATGTTAGTTATTTTGGATGTTAGTTTTATTTCTGGAAGTTTGTTTCTTTTTGGATGTAGTTTTTTTCAGCCTTGTGATTTGTTTTGGCTGTATAACGTAGAATTTCTTTTTTTCTTTCGATTATGCTTTAAATCCATTGCTTTTGGAAATTTTGAAAAAATGAAAAAACTTGAAAATTAAAAATAAAAAGAAACTCGCTAAAGTTGAAAACCCGAGAGGGCGGCTTAGGCAACATTGAAGGCGCGGATAAGTCAAAAACTCGAGTGGGT
>JAULKK010281470.1:0-14278 GCA_032355705.1 Rubia peregrina
TCATTAATAGGTTATATTACTGAATTACTCCCAAGACTAGTTTATTATAGTTTTAATACATTGCTTGCATGCTTTTATTTGTTAGAAAAAACACCCCCAATTACCTATTCTTAAGTATACTAAATCAGAGTCCGATTGTGGGTTGTGTAAAGTTAACAGTCAAATTCTAGCACCTTTGTGGATGACCCTGAACTTGCCACTAAATATTCCATAGTGGTTAGTAGTGATTACAGGATTTTTTAATATAAATTTTTATCTTTGACACATTGAGTCCGCAAGTTAATTTTCCCACAAGATAACAACCCCACAAGGTGCGGGTCAAATTTCAACACCATTGTCGGGGATACATAACTAGTTGGTAGAAATAGTTTGTGCTTTTGTTTTTTTTGTTGGTTATTGTGAGCTCTTTGATAGCTTTTCTTGTTTCTCCTAACTTGTGAGCTAGTGTTTCTTTGTGTAGTAGTATTATATTGTGTCTAGTTTATGGTAACTATCTGTACCACTAACCAAGGAGTCCTACACTACTTACAAGAAAATACAGGAAGAAGGAGGAGGAGAAGGTTTAGCGAGTTAGTTCCGCAAGGTCCAACTCTAAAGTTAGAAATTGAGAGAAAGATCGTGGCGAAGAATAATAGGACTTTGAGGGAGTTGATGGCTCCTAATTTGGAGAGTCAAACCCTCTGTATTGTCTTCCCGCCCCTTCCAGTGAATGTGAGTTGCGAGTTGAAGAGTGGAATGATTCAGTGTTTTCCAACATTCCATTGGATGGATGGCGAAGACCCCTACAAGCATATGTTAGAGTTCCATTTGATCTGTACAAACATGAAACAACTTGGAGTTTCATAGGAATACTACAACCTAAGCCCTTTCCGTTCTCACTTCGAGACGTAGCAAATGACTGGTTGTATTACCTCCCACTGGGATGCATAACGTCTTGGATGAACATGAAGCGTCTATTCTTAGACAACTATTTTCCCACTTCCACGTCCGCTAGTTTGAAGAAACAGGTGTTAAACATCTCATAGCTTCCCAATGATTCCCTTTATGAATATTGGGAATGCTACAAGAGGTTGTTAGCAAGCTGCCTGTACCATCAATTCAAAGAGGGGGGGGGAAGGGGGTCTAGTGTATTTCTATGAGGGCCTGTGTGACGAAGATATAGGGATTGTGAATGCCGCATGCAATATATCAATAGCCAATAAGAACCCCAAGGATGATACGGCTCTTTTCTTGGAGATGGCGAATGGTACACACCAATTTAGAAGCGGGTCAATGACCATGACATTGGAAGAACCCACTGACTCCTTTAAACTAGAAGAGCAAGTCCAAGGCCTTGCATCGATGATGAAGAAGTTTACGAAGGGGAGGACTAACCAGGTGAAGGTTTTTGGTATTTGTAGTGTGGATCATTCGATGGATATGTGCCTGTAAAAAGTAGAAGAGTTTGAGGAAGTGAAGGCTTTGGACTACAATGGATGAAATTGGCAGTTGTGTAAGGTGAAACAAAAACTTTTCCATGGGAACCAAGGATGAGAGAACCGCCAAGACCCTACCCCAACTCTTTCAACCCTCAGTACCGCGATCACCCAAACTTTTGTTTGCATGATGGCCAATAAGAGCAAGAAAATGAATTTAGTGGTGAACAAGGGTACAACCCAGGAGGTGCTCAACTGTAACCCTACTGGAGGGGTGAGAGACCTTACCAAAACAATAGGCCTATCTACAAGTCGGATAGAGATGAAAATTTTGAAGCCATCGCTCAAATGACGAAGAAGCATGATATGTTTGCCAACTGTACAAGGCGAGACATTGAAGAGTTGGGCATGAGGGAATTTTTTAGCATACGGAATTTTAAAGTTCAAGTGGGGAAATTGGCCACCTTGGTTGAGGAGTGGGAAGGAATTAAAAAAGGGCGAGAAGGAAAAATTGCAAGAAGATGATAAGTTTGTGAAGAAAAATTGCAAATCCACACATGATGAAAAGGTAGATATTCGTTGAGAAGGAGCCCGAGCAAGAGACCACTACCACTAAGCTGAAGGAAGCCAACCTTCCACCACCATTCCCGAAAAGCTTTTGAGTGGGAAGGATAAAGTGGCATCCAACAAGGAGCAAATTTAACAAGTATTCAAGAGGTAAAAGGTTAGTAAACTACTTTTAGACATAATTGATTAAATCCCATCTTATGCTAAATTTCTCAAGAATGCATTTACTAACAAGAGGCCTAAGCCTACAAAAAAAAGTAGGAAAACTGAAAATAGGGGGAATGTCCACATTAGGTCATATAATCCAACCTAAGAAATGTAATGATCTCAGTATGTTTTCTATTCCTATTCGTTTAGGTGGTAAGCTAGTCAAGGATACTATGATTGATTTTGGATCCTCTATAAATGTCATTCCATATATGAAACTCTTGATCTAGGGAACTTAGGAAGACTAGGGTGATAGTCCAATTGGTCGATCATACCCAAGCTAGTCCTAAGGGGTTAGTTAGTGATGTTAAGGTTAGGGTTGGTAAATTAGTGTTCCCAGCGGACATCTATATTCTCGATAATTCTCAAGATGGAGGTGCACCCTCAATCTTATTGGGGAGACCATTTCTCAAAACATCGTGGACTAAGATAGATGTTCACTTAGGAACATTAACCCTAGAGGATGACATATATAAGGTTGGTTTTCAAATCTAAAAACATGATCATCAAGTATCTAATTCCTCTCTTGCATGGAATGGCGTAAGTATTAGTGATGAGTTTGATCAGTTTGATGAATATTGCATTAGTATTGATTGTGATGAGTTGCTATCGAACATTGAGGCCTTACATGTTCTTACCTCATAGAATGATAATGTTGATGGTGCTATTGTCGATATGCATGATGTTAGTGTTGGTTTTGCTAGGATGATTGTTTTTCAAATGTTACAACTAGCGTGCAGCAGAAAATGAAGCGGGTTAAGGAGTTTAAGCATTCTAAACCTCTTCTTATGCCCAAAGTCAACAAGGAAGTGTTGACAATTGTGAAGGAAGGACTTGTATGATATGTGGCTCTAAAGCTAATAGGTAATCCATAGGGACATGGTTGTGGGTTGAGTCACGGATGGTGATTGTGGAGACCCACTGGTATGTTTGTTTTATGTTTTGAAAATGCATGAAAAATAAGTCGCGATGACAAAAATAATGAAACAGTGATTTTGTGATTGTTGAGTAGATTTTTCATTTTTGTGATTTTTGGAATGTTGTTTGTTAAATTGGTGGTGTTTTAGGAAATTTAGTCATCAATGTTTTGAGTTGGAACATGATTATGCTTGATGTTGTCTTTTTTTTTTTAGGGGTAGGTTTGCAAAAAAAAAATGGAGGAAGGAACCCAAATTTTTTCTTGAGGCACGATCATGCACAACCTCGTGCCAGATGAACAGCAAGAGGCATTCAAGTTGCACGGCTTTGCCATATGAATGCCGCCCCTGTGCCGCCCAAAATGACCAGTGGGTGAGAACGAGCCATCCATAAGGCTAGTATATATAGTGGACAGAATTGGGCCTTAAAAGGCCCCAAAAGGGAACTAAACCCTAGCAACCACGCTGGCACGACTCATGCCATAATGCACGCGTTGTCCTGCACGAACTGTGCAATAGAGCATGGAATGTGGACTAGAGGGCGCTCCTAGCCATTTCCGATGGCACGGGTCGTGATAGGTTTCACGGCCCATCGTCTAGAGCTCATTCCCTTGCTTCTGAGTGCCCAAGGATATGCTTGATTGCACGACCCATCGTCTAGGGATAGTTCTGAGGGTCTTCTGATGGTAGGAGTCGTGCTAAGTTGTACGACCTCTCATCTGGCCTTGTGTCTTCTTCAATTCTTGAGCATGGTTTGTGGTGGTTCGTACAACCTGTATACTTGGCCCGGTTTCTTTGGCATGACCTATGGCATAGGCCGTTCCATGTTACACACCTAATGTCATTCTTTAACTTTTACATACTTCGCTATTTTCTTTGTCGTAATCAATCTACTACCATGTTTAGACTCGTGTCCTTCAATATTCAATCGTCCTTGAGAATTTCCTTCTCTAAGCTATCATAAGTGCTTACGAGTGATCTACAATTGAAACTCACAAAAAGAATGTATATGCTCATAAGGGGCACAAATCTATTAGACCAAAAACAGTCTACAAAATGAAGGATTTACATATGAAACCCGAAAATGACTATCTAAACAATTATAATGTAAACCATCTAGCTAACACTACAAGAAAAATGACCTATTACTTCACCCATTTTACCTCGGTTTTTTGGCTTAAGTGAAATAACCGAAGTATAAAAATCTTTTTATCTCGGTTAATTTTTTTGAAGTAAATGATATTTTTATCTCGGTTAAAAAATAACCGAGGTAAATAATATGTTTGTTACCTCAGTTATTATATTAACCAAAGTAAAAGGTTTTAAAATGAAATAAATAATCTTACCAAATATTTTGCGACGTCACATATGATATTCAAAAAGGTCAGCCGGTATCGTAGTATATGCCATTTTCACCGACATGTGATGTTGTGGTTGACCGATGTCATAGGTATGTAAAACACAGAACTTTAGAGATTAAATTTGAAAAAGATTGAGTTTAATCTACAAAATTATTTGTTCAGTGGTTTTTAAAACAATTGTAAAAAATGTTGTTGAATGGTACGGTTGAAAATGGTTTTTAAAATCATGCACGATCAAATCACACATACGGTCAATTATATATTGTTCAAATAAGGTTGTTCAATTATTATAAAAATAATAGTCATGAAAATATCCTTACAATCAGTACATAATTTTGAATAAGAATTTTCTTAGATCTAATAGAACATAAATTTTAATAAAATCAATCAGCTTGCATTATGATGACCTTGAAGACAATCCCTCCCACCGCTTTTATGTCCTCGAAGAATAAGGTGTCCCAATGCGTAAGTGGTTACCAAAACGGAACTTGCCAAAACCCTTTAGGGACAAGACCTTGATCTTCTCACCCTAGGAGTAGTTCATGCGCCACTCTCTCCTGTAGAGCCTCAACACAACCGGGGTTTTGTCATATGGAAGGAGTTGTACAATGTCCCTCGGGATGTACTAAATCACAAAAATATATATTTATTAGAAATATATATATATGTGTGTGTGTGTGTGTGTTTGTGTGTGTGCAATTAAAAACAAATAATATTAATTTAAAATAGAATAATTACATGCATTTAATTAGCTAGCTTTAGACCTTACCAAAATTGGGGTTTTCCCGAAGTTCTGTTGCTTTAGAATGCAGTGGAAATGTGGGCTATTAGCAGCCATTGTATGTTGTTCAAGGTCAAACACAAGAGGCTCTGGGATGTTCCGTTGTGCGGAGGATTGTATCCTATCAAAAAAATAATTATGATAAAGTGTGAAGATGTATTAGTAAATAAATATGGAAAATGGTAAAAAAAACCTGAAAAAATGGGCAACTTGAAGATCTTTCTCCAGCCATTAGTCCTTAATCAAAATTGAAAATATTTAGGGCAAACTAGCCTTGGAAATGCATGGTGCGACGTCGGATAAGTATCGCATATACAAGTCCGTCCAAAACATTGGCTTGGTCGACCTGTACCGGCGACATCGCACTATAGTTAACCAAACTAAACACTTGACCGTAAAAGAAATAAGGTCTCATAGACAATTTAAAGCAAGTTTAAACGCCTATATGCAAGTTCAGTAACCAGTGGGTTATACCGATGGTCAAACTGAAATAGGTGCGACGTCTAATACAGAAGAGCACATTAGTAGAAATAAGAATGTACGGTGTCACACACCATTCGCATTGACCGACTAGTAACCGATGGATTAATAACGTTGCATGTACTATAGGGAGCTACGGAAAAACACACAGAAACCCAGAAAAACACACAAAATGATGCTTTAAGAATAGAAAATCACCCAAAAATGTCCAAAAACATTTAAAAAACATAGTACCGAAATTTGCATTTCAGAAAACTTAACACTTTAAAAAATCTGAGTAATAACTAGAAAAACAAAAAATAAAACACATTCATAGACCATAGATAGAACAATGTAAAGTAACAATTACAAAACTGTAGGTGCTAGAAGAGTAAAAAATATATAACTTTAACAAGAGATAAGAGAAGATGGGGAGAGACTATTGGGATTTGCGGAAAACTTGGGAACAAAAGATTGAACTGATTATGAGGGACCCTATATTGAACTGATTTGAAACGGCGTCATTTTGGACCCTTGTGATGTGTGCCTCGCATGCATTTACGTTGCACCTATATCAATTTAGGAGACAAGCAACCGGCCCATGATCGATGTCGCACGTTTATGTAGGCCTAACAAATTCAGCCCACTAGCATAACAAATGAGCCCGCCAAAGACCAAAACGAAAAAAAATTACTTGGGGAAAATGACTTTGGTCAAAATTTGAATTTATTTTAAAAATATGGTTGGGTATGAATTGTCCTCCTTCTGGGGAAATATTCGGGTATGAAATGTCCTCCACTTGGGGAAATATTCAGTCAAATATTTGAATTTATTAAAAAAAATATGGTTGGAAAATTATTTGCTAGTTTTAGAATGATTGAAACAAATTATTCATTACACACACGTCTTCTCTAGTTTTGTGAATGATCGTAATATTTAAAATTTTCTTCATAAGGTTAGTTAAATATTAAGGATTCAATAACATTAAAATAATATTCAACAAATAGATTAAATATTAATTAAATAAAAATCATATTCAGTTAATACTCTTATTGTTACAAATGTCCCAAATTTGAATATATATTTTTTATAATATTTTCCATATTTTAAGCAGTCAAAATAAAATCAGGACGCAAGAATGATCACATTGAAACTATCGACCCAGAACCATCTAATAGCTCGAAGAAGGGCGTGTCCCCAATCCTCACCTCCTCTGTATCAAGAAACTCACTAAAACCCTTTGGAGTCAGGGTCTTGAGCTTCATGTTCCCCGAGTAGTGCACGTGATACTCTCGTCCCCTGCACCTCAAGACAATAAGTGTCTTGACATTTGGTAGGAGTTCCATGATCTAGCTTGGAACTTACTAAATTATAAACAGAAAACCACAGTTATTATATATGAATGTAATATAGAGAAAATGTTAATTGAAAATATAAAATATATGTGTAACAGGTAGGAATTACCAAAATTGGAATTGAAACGAAGTTTGTTTGGGTCAAAGTACTGACAAAATGTGGAATGACATCGCCGAATAAAGTCCGTGCATGGTCCTCATCCTAATTGCTACGGATATGCATTTGTCAATGAGATTATTGCTAATTATATACAGATATAAGTAGTAAAATAAAAGGAATTTCCATATCAATCTAAACAAAAAAATCTCTTACCTAAATTGGTAAACGACTACTCGAACCATCATTGTCAGCCATGATTTCAGAGTTTAATATTGTCATGGATGAAATATATAGTGTTAGATAGAAATTGGTTCGAAAGAAATTGGTTCAATTAATCGTTTAAGTCGGCCAGGCGTTGCATATACATGTCGGTCCAAAATAATGACATGGCTGACATGTACGAGCGACGTCGCTCACTTGTTGATACCACCAAATGGTATGACGTTTCATACATGAAATAAACAACACAAATATGAATGAGCGATGTCGCACGATGATCGTACAAAATGAAGGTGGATCGAGGGCAATCAACATTGTATTCAAACATAGCACATGCATAAACAACCATAGAAAATAAGAGAAAGTAAAGATCCTAAAACAAAAAAGGAGACACAAAATTGCGAGATAACATGGAAATGAAATGTGTACACCATAGAACCCTAATTCTTAGAAACTTAAAAACAAAAGGCATAGAAGACATTTACACACCATATACATAACAATTTTAAAGAAAAATACAAAAATGAGAGTAATCAAAAGAATCTAGAAACTATACCTTTGAGAAGGGTGGTTCGGAGACTGTAGGAATTCGAGGAAAAGTTAAATGTTTGAAGTGATTTATGAGGTGGACCCCATATGTAGTCATCTGGAACCCTTGTGAATTATTTCTCGCCATGTGCGACGTTGCATGTCAATCAATCTTATAGATATTTGACCAATGTATGACAACCATCAGCTAACCTGAATGTGAGCCTCACCATTTCAGCCCACTAGCATAGCAAATGGGTCTGCATTTGACCAAAAAGACTATAATTGACCTTAATAACAATTAATAGTATATTAGAAACTACTAATTGAAATTTATAAATGTCCATGAACTTCATTAACGTACGGTTCGATCAGAAGCAATTTTAGCTCAACCGGTAAACTTTTTAGTTTTGCACTTAACTCCCTCAAAGAAGGAGGGAGAGGTCGAAATGAACATTTGGAGATAGCCTATTATATAAATTACATTGTCACAGTCATGTTGTTCCAATTTAGGCATTAACAAATCGGGGTATTCGTCCCTCATTTATACTAGTATTCCATTAATACCCTTACGATGAGCGTCATTAGAACAAAAATTTCTACCACATAGAATCACACAAAATTATATATTCTTGTTTGTTATGAATTCAAAAGATAATGAAATTTTGTACATCAGTTTCTTAAAAGCACTAGTACGTGGTTTAGGGTAAATTGTAGGTGATTACTTATAAGTATGCAAAGGTTAATCGAAAGATCTTGTGGAAGTCTCTGGGGGGATAAAGCCAATTTCTTTATCATTTACGGGGATTGTGAGTTCCACTGGGGAAGGTAATGGTCCTTCTCGGGATGATTTGAATTGAGTTTGGGACTGTAGGTGAAATTTTAAAATTTTGCACTTAGGTCTCTCCTAGAAAGTGAAAGAAGCTGATATGAAAAAAAAATGAAGATACTCTTATCTAATCCACATTCTCACGACCACGATGTTCCAATTTGGTCATGAACGGGGTCAATGGAATGGACCCAAAATCTTCACATGTAGTATATGATGAAACTTTGCAAAAATTACACTATGACCCAAACTTCCTTGCATGTTAACTACGCTTCAGAACTCTGCACCCAAACATAATGAAAATGTTTTATATGGATTTTATTCTTAGTTTCTAAGAGGGACGTAAATTGGGGTAATCATCCATCATTTTTATTAGTATTCCATTATCACTCTTGCGATAAGCGTTATGAGAATGATAATTTCCACCACATAGAATCATATGAAATTTAATATTTTTCATTTTTATGAAATAAAATTACAATAAAATTCATTCCATCAAATTTTAGAAAGCGCTAGTACGTGGTCTAAAGTAAATTGTAGATGATTACTTATAAGTTTACGAGGGTTAGTCGGAAGAACTTGCGGAAGTCTGTGTGGAATAAGACCAGTTTCTTTATTACCCTCGGTTATTATAAGTTCTACTAGGGATGAAAAAGTTTCTTTTTGGGACGATTGGAATCGAGTTCGAGACAACTAGCAAACTTTTTAATTTTTGCACTTAAGTCCCTCCATGAAAGTGGGAGAAGTCTAGATGCAAAATTGGAGATAACAATTTTTTATTCCCATTTTTATGGACAATGTTGTTCCAATTTGGGCATAAATGGGTCGACGAAAGGGGTCACAATCTTAAGACGGAGTATTTTACAACACTTTTCCAAAATTAGATTGTGGCTCTCATGTACGACGTCGCAACTGTGTCGAATTTAACAAACCCAAAACCGACCCCGGACCGACGTCGTTCGACCTAAAACTAGCCTTCATGAAATTATTATTATTTCTTATTGTTTCAAGATATAATTTATTAGGTTGGGATTTCGTATTAACATTTTGCTAGAAACACTACTGTTGTACATGTATAGATACTTAGTATATGTTTATTTAAGAACTGCACTAATTTGCTCGTGTTCATATTACAACATTTGTGCACTATACCTTACACTTGCAAGTCCGGATGAAGGAGCAGCCATGTGATGTGTGAGAAATTTATATTCCAAAATACCCTTGGCAACATAGTTAGTGTAGAAGCCCCAATAGATCTATGCATCGGCCTTTATAAGTGAGAATCTAGATATTATTAATAAGTTTTAATAATTTTATGAACAAGAATGAATTGATTGATGTTATATTAGATACTTCTGGATGCATGAACTAATATAAATCACAACTTCTTTTTAAAATACATGTAGAAATGATCGAAATAATATTTTATACAAGATTATGAAAATCTTAATATTATCAGTTATAACTCGCAAAATTTTATAATAAATAATAAATTGATCGATGATTAGGTAAATGACACTTCTAAAAAGAGGGATAAACATAAAACACAACATTTGTTTAAGGTATGCACATACAAATAAAAGTCCAAAGAAGACTGTATCTTAAAACACACACTCCTAAAACAAACTACCATGATGATAATTACAAATTTATCAAAAATTAAACATAAACTATGCAAAACACATAAACAAAGGTATATTCTTATTTAAAAGGAAAGAAATGTGAATCACTCCTGGGTTTCCACTCTTTGCCATAAGGAATACCTCGTTTCTCGCCACACGTCGGTCTGAACCTTGTGTAGTAGCAGTACTCGAAGGTTTTGAACGACTCCCTTACATGTTATGAAGGGGATGCTTATAACCATAACAATAACTAATATTTGATAGAATGGTTATTAAAATGTACTACATTATTGTTTTTATCTTTTGAAACAATCCAAATAATTATGTTGTCAAGGCTATTTTAGAATTTGAAATCCTCATGTGTCAAATTGTTGATGGCTTTACCTTGATGGGCACAAACGCCGTGAGACGAATTGCGCTAAAATTAGTGCACTTCTTAAATAACATATACTATATATTCCCCCTGCATATTTGTAACCGCACACAAGATACATACTAGAAAAGTCCTTGTTACTATTTTCTTCAATCGGAACAAATTTCATAATGTAGTCATGTAAAAGTAGGTTATATAAACTGCTTAGAACACACAAAAAAAGCTCACCTCATTTCGCTTCATGCGGGGTCGTGCAAGATATAGACATGTAGATTTTGGGTATAATATATTCAATAAGGCACAAAAACAATCCTCATTGAAAAAGTTTGTACAAACTAATGGTTAATTAATTCACCTCACAAAACAACTGTTCCGTTCCTACAACCTACATGTGCTAGTCACATTGATATGTAAACATCACCGCAAACCATGTAACAAGGTGTTTGAAAATATAGCAAGTTGAATTTTAAGAAATTTACTTAAGTATTTATGTTCAAGTAAATCTCACGTGCACGCAGGTGCACATGCCTGCACAAATAAATACTAACACGCACACACACACACACACATATGTATGCCAATTTGGTAATCTATAATATCATTATAGTGTTGCTAGCTATATTACAAAATGAAATCGCAATAGTAATAGATTATATATTGAAACAATAAAAAATGATTTCTCGTTTCTCGAATCGTATGCTAAAAACTTCACGCATCCCATTACGTGACAAACTCATCCCAATGCAAACGAAAAACAAAATTTCAATCCAACATTCCCACCGTCAACACGACACTTCTTAGGATACATGATGCTAACAACGTTGATGCAATAATCTAGCGCTCCATACTCTTTGAACACCTAACTACTAAGAAAACCTAACTCTTGAAACACCGGAGTAAGAAATCAATCAAGTACAACGATTTCAATCGCTCTTTCTCCATTCATACCATTATGAATGGTTATAATGATGCAGAGTGGTCTGGTGAGGTTCGCAGCATCACTTACTCCACAGATAGGAAGTTGGTCTCTAATTTTTATCATGTAATGTTATATGGGTCTGATGTTGAGTTTCATATTTTGCCTTTTCTTGCACGCCATTCACATAGACCATAAAATATTGAATAATATCTGATAACATGATTATTAAAATGTGCTACATTATTATTTTATCTTTTAATACAATCCAAATAATTATGTTGTCAAGGCTATTTTAGAATTTTAAATCCTCACATGTCAAATTGTTAATAGCTTTACCTTGACGTGCAAGTGTTTGTTAAAATGTACCTCAAGGTTCACAAACGCCGTGATACGAATTGCGCTAAACTTATTGCACTTCTTAAATAAACATATACTAAATATTTCCCCCCTGCACGTTGTTGACCACACACAAGATACATACATGAAAGGTCTTAGTTATCATTTTCTTCAAAAGGAACAAATTTATTATTGTGATCATGTAAAAGTAAGTTGTATACTTCTTAGAACACAAAAAAAATTCACCTCCTTAATCGTTATGTGGGGTCATGCAAGACCTAGCCGTACAAATTCTGGTCATAATACATTCGAAGAAGCAAAAAAAAAGGCCTCAAACGTTCGTGCAAACGAGTGGTTAATTAATTTACTTCACAAAACAAGTGTTCCGCTCTTACAACCTACATGTGCTAGTCACAGAGATATGTAAACATCACCGCAAGCCATGTAATAAAGTGTTTGAAAATATGGAAAGTTGAATTTAAAGAAATTTACTTAAGCATTTATGTTCAAGTAAATCGTACGAAGTCGCACACACTCGTACAAATACAGACTAACACACACACACACACACACACACATATATATATATATATGTATGACAATTGGTAATCTAAAGTATCATTATAGTGTTGCTAGCAATATTTCAATACAAAATTGCAACAATAATAGAATATTTCTTGAAACAATTAAAAAAAATTCCCGTTTCTCTAATTGTATGCAAAAAAACTCCTTGTTATCCCATTTCGTGACAAATTCATCCCAATACAAATGATAAACCCTAAATTTCAATCCAACATTCTCACCCTCAACACAAGTCTTAGGATACATTATGCTAACAACATTTATGCAATAATCTTGCGCCCCATACTCTTTCAACATATAACTGCTAAGAACACCCAGGTCTCGAAACACTAGACTGAGAAATCCATCAAGTAGAGAGATTTCAAACGGTCTTTCTCCATTCATACCATTAGGAATTACCGCTTCCTACCATAACACCGCTAGCCAAATTTAAAGAAACTATAACGAAAAATTCTTATCAATTTTTTTGTTGTAATTAACATCCATCCTGTATATGTAGCTATTTAAGAATACGCCATAATGTCCATGACATGAGAAGAGACAATGATAATCATGAATATGATTGTGTTTCTCCCATGGTACTATTACATGCTCATCACCATAAGGGATATCTGCAACTCTCCTCCAGGTTATTGTTTATACATTGTAAACTTTAACAGCTGCAGAATCATCTAATGAAACCAAAACAACTTTGTAATCATGGATACCACCACCATATCCTAGACCAAAACTGTACCACTTATTATGAGGGCCATGATTCGGAAAATTCACAAATTCCTTAGTTATGAGATTTATCAGAACGTTACGATACATAACATTTATTTTATGTTTATATAAGAAGAGCACCAATTTAGCACAAGTCCCTATAACAAAGTTTGTGCATGTAAGGGTATATTGTAACCAACACTTGCACGTTAGGGTCAATCCAGCAGCTATGTGATGTATGGGGATTTTATGTTCTGAAAAAGCCTTGACGACATTATTATTTCTTATTGTTTCAAGATATAATATGTTACAGTTGGGATATTGTATTAAAATAATTTTAGAAATACTAATGTTATACATGTATTTATATTTATTATATGTTTATTTAAGAAATGCACTAATTTAATATGTGTTCTTATTACGATGTTTGTGCATGTGAGGGTATAAAGTACCTAACACATGCACGTAAGGGTGAGGCCAACAACCATGTGACGTGTTAGCTAGGATTTTAGATTCCAAAATAGTCTTGGCAACATTGTAAGTGTAGAAGCTCCAACAGATCTATGCTTATAAGTGAGAAATTCTAGATATTATCAATAAGGTTTAATAATTTCAGGAACAACAATGAATTGATTGTTGTTATATATGATACTTCTGGATGCATGAACAAATATAAATCACAACTTCTATTTAAAATACAAGCACAAATGGTCGAAACAATATTATATCTTGAAACAGATGCTTTTCATACAAGATTATGAAAAATATTAATATTATCATTTCTAACTCGCACAATTTTATAACCAATAATAAATTGATCGATGTTTAGGTACATGACACTTCTAAAAAGAGGAATAAACAAAAACACAACATTCATTTAAGGTATGTGATGAGACGTCAAATGCATGTATTTTCTGAAGCATATTACATCTCTTTTGTTATCTTTTGGTTGTAAGATTGCTAGATTTAGGTAGGTTTACATCATAAGGGGTTTAGATAACCG
>JAULKK010281479.1:0-14277 GCA_032355705.1 Rubia peregrina
GTCCCAGAGAAATTGTCACACTTTCTATTTTCGTCCGTCCCACAGAAATTGGCACACTTCAATTCTTACCTAAAGTGGCAATATATGAGCTTATACTTTTACTATATTATCCCTAAAAAAATTGATTAAATCTACTGGTCAACTCTTCCATTACCAAAATACCATTCCTTTATTTCCCATCAACACTTCCACATCAGCTTGCATTAAAAACTGATCCAAAATCAAGTGTGTCATTTTCTCTGGGACGGAGGGAGTATCTTTTAGTAGCTTATGTATGGTGGATTTCTAGGTTTAAGTGGGATTACATTACAAGGAGTTTACATGACCATTGTTGGTTTTAGTATCTAAATCCCTCATTTTATAGCTTATTTAGATCTAATGAATTCTATGTCCTTACGAGCATCTAGATTATATTTGGTGAGCTTATTGGTAGATTGCTTGTAAGCACTTCAAAGTAGTTTAGTGAAAGCCATTTCCTATAATGGTAGTATATTGTAGAAAGCTTTTCACAATGTTGGTAGAAGATTAAAGACCACGAGTCAAAACAGTGTAGAAGATAGAAGGGTCGAAGAAGGAAGTCAAAGAAGTAGATGAATTGAGATTTGGGAATTAAACTAAATTATGGGAATGATCCTAGAAGAATCATCTTCCGTGGGTGGCACCATTAGATTTTTCTTCTTGAGTGCGATAAAATAAACTAGAAGAACTACCAAATAGAATCACCAGTTCACCAGTAGTGGAGCGGACAAGTTGAAGGAAAAAACCATGTTTTGGAAGAGTCGAAGACTAGCACGTGCCATGTAGATTTGCACGCCCCATGCCAAGCCCATGCCTAATCACTTGCTGATAAAAATAAGTCCTAGTGTGGGCCGTGTGCTTTTTCATGGCTCATGCACCAAGAAGTTAGAGAACGAGGTCTCTAGTTTGCGGCCCACGAGATATTATGCTGTCGAGCGCTCTAAAAATAAGACTTTGACTCTATTCCGCAAACTATGTGCTTTTGCGCAAGCTACATGCTCAATTCACCTATGGATTATCTCTAGTCCATGGGCCGTGCATTTTTTCAAGGGTCGTGTGGTGCGGCAGTGTGCTTTTATGTGGCACTAGTGGTGGCATTAGGATTTCACTAGGGTTTTTCCAAAATTAGGCCTTTAAAGGCCCATTTATCTTATCTATATAATAAGCTTTTAGTCTCCTAGGGTTTAGTAAGTAGGCATAATGAAGATTTAACTTTTGGTAGGTGAGAAGGAAATGAGAATTCTCGAGAGAGAGAAAGTCCTTTTTATTTTTTCCTTCTCTTAGTTCTTATATCCATGGCATTTAATCTAATGCATGCCATGAATTTATTAGTAGTAGAGTAGTTTATTTACTTGGGAATTTATTTGTATTCATGACTAGGTGAAGATTTTGTGATATTGTAGATCTTCCTATCTTTTATGTTTATGAATATTCATTTTTAACTTGTGCTTTTATATTCTTGTAAGATTCATGTTATGTATATTCTATGATACACCATAGTTTCATGTGTGATATGTTATCATGTTAGGCTTGATTTCTACCTTGGGAGTGTTGGGTTTGGCCTATGTAATCTCATGAGTACCGGTGAGGTGTGTGCATGCATGTATGATTGAGAGTACCGTTCCGATTAGTAGAGCCAAATTTTATTGGATCATCGTGTAATAATAATTCATGTTATGGACAAGATACCCTAACAGCATTGTAAAAACCCCTGGTTACCCTGATAGGATGAGCATGATAGTCTATAACAACTAGGTTTGTCCTGTAGCGAACATATTCGTTACAACCTTAGATTTATCATGAGACGCCGATCCATTTCCCTTCATAGGCCTAGGGAGAAGCATCCATACTTGAGTGCATGGGATATATTTTCTCTACTCTCGTACCTAATGGTTGCAACCTACGCAAGGTGACTGCTCAGGCACTTGATCTTTTAAGCGGGGTAGCGTTAATATTAGGGGTGAGTTTTACAGGGAAAGATGAGAGGATACTTAATCTATCGAGATGTCGATGAACCTTTGTGTGATAGATATTGGGAATGGCCGACTATCACCCACACTATGAGCCATAGACATGAGATAGGTTTATATGTCTTACATTTAATAGAATCTAGGATCAAAGTCATTTATCAGTCATGTAACACAAATATCCCCAAGGCTAGTTTAATATAGTTTAATCTCTCTTGTTTTCATGATTAGTAGTTGTTATATAAAACCCCCCAATCTATGTTTGTAGCACTAGCTATTCTTGACATACAATCGAAGTGACGCCCGATTATTAGCTGTCTCATTAACTCTCAGATTCTAGCATCTCTGTGGACAACCCTAAACTTTTCACGAACTACTTTCTAGTAGTTGGCAATGAGCATGCATGAGCAACATATAAATTTCTATCTTTGCATCTTGTGCTACGCGGTAATTAATCTCGTAAAAGGTTGGTTTGTTCTTGACCCCGCAGAGTGCGGATCACGCCTCAATATTTTAATACCGCTAACAGCTCAATAATCTCACTCTTGGTGCTAACAAACCCTCTCTTAAAGGACTTAATTACATAGGCCACAACCGTTAGATGCGAGAGTAAGTATATTACATCACCGGGATCTCCACTATGGATACCGATCCTAGGCCTAGAGAGGAAAATGAATCGATGCCTTGTAATAACTCTAGGGTTATCACTACCCTAGTTGCTACAAAATATAAATGATTAAACATTAGGGTAAGCCAGGGTTTACTTCGTTCGTAATTTCTATACAACCATGGTCCACTGCTCCTAAGATGCATTTCTCACATGAACATCCAATTATATTTAAGTCCAACTAATTTCCTTGGCACTCTCAAGATAGATTTAATTGCACACATCTCCTCAGTACTCTCGAGACTATAGTGGAACCTCTAATGTAACACTCCCAAATTAGCATTCAATCCTAGCAAAATATTATGCAATGAATGAAGTCATGTGTGTGTCATAAAACATAGCATGGTGTAAATCATACAAGAATATAAGACACAAATCATGCACAATATTCATAAACATAGAAATGTAGGAAAATCTCATAAACTAAGTCAAATTACGATGTCGTATTCCCATCTAGGCAAAACAGTTAATGTTCATTGTGTAATCAACATGAAGCTGCAATAAAGGACCCGTAAGTGATTCCGGAGAAAAAGCTCTGACAATCAAGTCAGTTCCTTCCTTAAAAGAATTACGAATTCTCAGTTCCGTGTCACTTATTTGAGCCAGTGTTACTCTCCTTGTATTTATAGTGAACTGTAGTTATGGCTCCACATTACTAGGGTTTGAGATCGTGGGTTGCATTGTGGTTTCTATAAACTTGGTCCATGGCTGAGTTTTGAACGTGGCTTTCATTTTTCTTGATTCATGGCTAATTTCCTTCAGATATGATTCTTCCTTTCTTGGTTCGTGGTTGAGTGTTCTTCGGCATGACTCTGTACTTATTAATTTGTGGCTAATCATTGATCAGGGCCTAAAGGCTAAAAGCTTCTAGTCTATGGGCTAGGTATACACCATAATACCTCCTACCCATGAAGACTACGAAATACGAAGCGACGACTATGTTTGTGAATGTATGTGAACTGGTATTTCCCAAATTGTAATAACATTACAATGTCTTGGCAAAGTGTTCCTTGCTTCTTGGCTGCACTTGAGATTTTATTGGGATGTCTAGTTTTTTAATTTTCAATTTGAATCTACGTTTCATGTGTAGGACTTCTGATAGGCTTAGCTATTGAAATTAAACTGAGATTCCCTCCTAATTTTTGGTACGCTGTTCTGACTTTTCTCTCTTGAAGTTATATTTTAGTTCCTTATAGGTGCTTTGAATTTATATACTTAACTCTGTCATTGTTTAATATATTGCTCCTTAATATACCGACATCTTCTCGTATTCTGCACAAGGTAACTTACTTTTTGTAATATTTCCATAATTGTATTTCCTGCTGATTTAACTTCTTATCTTTGATGTTTCAGTGTCTTAATTTAAATACTAAATTTAATTGGTTCTTCAAACGTATCAATCTTTCATCTTCCCTTTTTCTCTTCTTATTGCTCATGTGCATTTTCATTCTCTGCCTTCTTAAATCGCAAGCTTCTCTCTCTCTTTACTCTTTCTTCCCTTCCCTTTCATTAATCATTTTTCTAGATTGTGAGGTTATGTTGCGTCTCTGTTTTATGAATTTTGTTTTTCTCATTTGATCGGAAGTTCCCTTTGTCTTTTCCAGCATGTTGCATGTCTTTGTTTTTTTACTCTTGCCAGAATATACCCTTTGTATATTCTCAATTTAATACAATTTTTATTAGGAATTTTTTCTACCCAAATGTCTATCCCTAATCTTACTGATTCTCTCGTAGAAGATGTTCGAGTTGATGATGTAAACTCTAGGGAGGATTCTGATCATCCCTCCGGTTCTTCTGCCATTACTAGAATTTTATCTGATGAGTACTTTGAAAATTTAAAAACTAATTTTCCTTTTATGTCTTCGTTTAGCCTCAACGCTGCTCTTTCTTTTGAAAGTGTTCGCACTCCTCATGATGGCTACATATCCTGCTATTTGGATTATCTAAATTTTGGTGTTACTTTTTTCATTTATTCCTCAACATAACAGATTTACTTTCATACTATCGAATCGCATTATCTTAATTTCACATTAAGGGTATTCCAATCATTGTAGTTTTCTACCATGTGTGAACCCAAGTCAATTCCCTTTTTGTAATTGACTTATTTCGTAATTGTATCAGCTTCGTAAGGTGAAAAACTCATCTGATGAATTAACTTTCTATCCTATCATTCCTAATGTTGAGTTTGTTCGTTTTCCTAATAACTGCGGTGTGTGGTGTAATTTTTTATATGTAAAATTAGACCTTGAGTGCAAACAGGCTCTTCCAGCTTGGAACTATAAGTTTCCTAAGTCTAAGATTCCCAAGCCAGGGGTTTGTGTCACCGCTGATTCCAAGACTGTCTTAAAACTTAGCGAACACTCGATAAGTGTTCGTCATGCTGAATCTGACAGCCAAGGTGTTTATTTGTTGTTATCCTATAATTTCCCTATGCCACATGCGTTGTATTAATCCCTTATTTTTCATTTTTTATGTTTAAGTTAATTTCCCTATGCCACTATTGTTGTATGTTGGATTAGAGATATGGATCTAGTTGGGTGTCTCGTTGATAGTCCAGTTATTCCTGATGAATTTGACAAAACTAAAGGCCTGCCTATCCAACCACATGACCCTATTTCTAATAATGTTTTTTTCAAGAGAATCTCACTTAAGATGAATTCTCAGTTGACCTCTAGTAAAAGGAAGACACCAGAAGGAGAAGGGTTTTTTAGAGGATACTGACGCTGTTATCAAAGAAACAAAAAGAAAGCAATGGAGTGGTGGTTTGTCGACTGCCTTTGAGCCTTCTAGAAGAAAGGTTGCACTAGACACTCCCGTTCGAAGCCTTCTCTATGAAGTGGTAATCTGTTGATAGATGGGACTATTCCTCCTACTCTTTCCAAACTCTTTCTTCATGAGTCGATGGCTGTGGTATGTTCGTTGTAGCTCTAAAATTGTTTTTGTTTTGTTTATGTATTCTCTTAATACGATGTCTTAATATTTCTATTTTTTGTGTCTTTCGTTGGCTGTTATTATAAGATTAGTGAGAGTCTTCATCTTGTTGGTAAACTGGTTGCCAAATCTTCCCAGGAAGACATTTTGTTGCTGGAGAAATATAAGGCTAGGGAGAAGAAGCGCAAAATTACCTCGCTTGAAGTTGCTGAGAAGCATGCGTAAGCAGCTAGAGAAGAAGCCAATAGACTCAACTATGAATTGGAAGAGATGCGGAATGAAAGTCCTGCTTCGCCTGAGTACCCTCAAGTTCTCGCTGACCAACTTTTCAAGACAAAATCTTTCTTCAACCTATTTAAGGAGAATTCTAGTTCTGTTCGCAACATTGGTTGGTGTGAGGATTTGGTAGAGCTTCGAAAGATGAATCCTACCTTGAAAGTGAAGGAATTGCCTCCATTGGCTAAGCGCGATGTGGTCTTGGAGCAGAAGAAGGCTGCACTTAATACTAAATTTCTTTAAAAGATATCTGATGGTGGGTATTCTCATGCCTTATTATCACATCTTTCCAGTGTTCACTCATTTCCTTCTATTTCTGAGCTGCAAAAGTGTCAAGTTGATTATCTTGATAGTCTTCCATTCACTTATCCAAATCTCGAGCATTCTACCTACACATGGGTGAATGCAAGCGTAGAGAGTTCTTCTGAAAATTCAAACATGGAGGATATCGCTCTTGTTGTTTAGGATGCGCCCACTTCTCTATCTAATGTTAGTTAATTTTAGAATTATGGATAAATTTGAGACCATTTTTATCTGTAATATATAATGGTACTTTAACGAATGTCTGTACTACATTTGATCTGAATTTCGTATGTCAATTCTAATTTTGTACTTTTTCCTCATACTTGTTCATATACAGGATTTTGAAATTTTGGTCGACCATAAGTTTTTAAAACTTCTTGACTCATTTGGATCTAGTGTTCATTTTCAGCATCATCCTGAGGTTTTATCCACCAATTCTTGTTGCCCTATTAACCTGGTCAAAGCTACTAAATATTTATCTAAGGAATGTCTTGAGCGGCTTTCTTCTGATCATTTTTCTAATGTTAAGAATTCTACTTTGGAATCTATTTCGTTGTTTCTTGGATGGTGTGTCCCTGCTTATTCATGATCTCTATCCCCTTCTATGAGTTTTCCTTGCAGTAAATCTGTACCTGACAGCTATAATATTGAATCCCTTGATATAGATATTATTCGCATCTTAGGTGATCTTGAATCTGTTGGTGCTTATATACATTTTCTCAATCTTCCCGCTCTCGCTCAGGAGTGGGCTCTGTATTTGGGTGTTCGTCTCAAGTATATGCTACTTAGCATCAACGATTGAGAAATTGGATGGAAAAAGACAATAAACGAGTCGCAAGACCATATTTGTGAGTTAAAAGGAATTTGTGTCCAACAGAATGACGTTATCCAGCGACAGCAGCTGAGCTTAGTTAAAATGAGTGGTCACCAAGAAGAAGCCAAGATTTTTGTTATGAGAAAAGCATGCAAGGCTCATCAGAAGACCTTGATCATAGATAAGCAATGTTCATGTAATGATCAGTTATTGGATCAAGTGAAGAAGAAACAAGATAAGTGTGATCATCATTCTACTTCTTCTGCAGGGTGGTAGAGTAAGTTTGATGAATAGTTCGCTGTGAATACCCACTTGCATAGTCAGAATGACCACCTTCATGCCGAGTGTGACCGCCTTGACTCATGCGTGCATGAGCTTGAGCAAGGTTGTGTTGGTTAAACAGATAAACTTCATAATCATCTTGTGGTTCCACTAGCCGTGGGGATCTAACTATGAATATTGTTGGGTCGAGAATTAATTTAATAGAGTCTGCTAGGTCACATGTCCTACAACTACAAGAGGAGATACGCAACCTGGAGGATATGAACAAAAGCTATCAAGAAACTGTTAACCTTATGAGTATGCAACTTGATCGCTAAGAGTTTGGCCATATAACTGATTTTAAGGTGTATTATGCCAAGTATCTTGATCCTATGGAACAAAGTGGTCGAACACGCCATCCTGCTTACTTGCATATGAAATGGCGCTAAGATAATATTGTATCTAAGAAGTATCAAGCTGAGCAATCCCAATGGTTGTTCTTCCTTCGCTAGGTATTCTCACTCATCAAGGCGTAGATAGTTCTCTTTTCTTCGATATAATAATTTTCTTTTCAAAATTTCTCAGGTACTATCCTTATGTTTCTATTTTGTTTTATCTTTTCAGATTCAATGCGTTTCCTTTATAAAATGTCATATTTTGTATTTTTAATACATTTGTACTTGTATCTTTGTATTTTTATTTCCAAGATCTGTAGCTGGCGAGATTGAGGTTATAAACCTATATTGTGTAAAGCTAAATGATGCATTGCTTGTTTTGTCGCTTCGTTTTACAGGAAGTTGAGTATTTTTGTAAGATCTATAGCATGCTAAATTGATGCTATAAGATTGTATTGTGCGAAACCGCAAGATCTAGTGCTTTTTTCTGTCGCTGCTTTTGTAGTCATATTTGCTTTTTGCAAGTTATATAGCTTGCAAATTTATGAATTTGTATGTGCGAAACTGCAAGATCTATTGCTTGCTTTTGTAGATTTTTTATTAGGCATATTTTCCTTTTTTCAAGATCTATAGCTTGCAAAACTGAGGTGGTAAACTTATGTTATGCGAAGCTGCATGACCTATTGCTTGCTTTTGTCATTATTTTTGTAGGCATATTTGCCTCTTTGCAAGATCTATAGCTTGCAGAGTTGAGGTTGCGAAGCTACAAGATATATTGCTTACATTCGTCACTTTTCTAATTTTGTTGTGTTGCGATTATGCAACTTAACTTGTTTGCGATTGCGATTGCGATATATGATATTTTGTTCTTTTTGCAATGTGTCATGGATTACTACTTTTTGCTAGTATTACTATGATATTCACTTAAAATGTAAGTGAAAAATAGTATGAAAGATTTACCTCAAAATTATTTTTTGATATTAATTATACACGGTCACGATGATATCGTGTTGAAATCCAAATGATGATGCCAACAATGAAAAGGCTGCTAATGATCGTATGATGGATCCTGTACAACTAAGTTTCTATTTTTTCCTACTAAGGATCTAAACATAGAACTTCCTTAGGTTGATCACATTCCATCTGTTCGGGACGCTTCTGCCGCCAAATCTTTCTAGCTCGTAGCAGTTACATCGATGTGCTTTTGTTGCCCTGTATGGGCCATCCCATTTTGGGCATAGTTTTCCTTCTTCTTCTGCCAGACTTGCCTCATTCTTCCGCAGTATGAGATCGCCAATTCAAAATTGTGTCTTCTTGACTTTCTTATTATATGATCGGGAAATCTTCTTCTTGTACTTTGGCTCTATAATCGTTGCATGTTGCCTTTTCTTCTTAGGTTCATCCAAATCCAATCTAATATTTTCAAGATTATCGCCTTCAATGTATTTTTCCATTCTAAGGCTTGAGTTCCTGATTTCAACTGGTATTACTGCCTCATGACCTTAAACTAGAAGTTACGGTGTTTCCCCAGTTGGTTCTCGCACTGTTCTTCTGTATGACCAAAGTGTGTTGGGTATCTCATAAACCCAACCAATTCCCTTCCTCTCCAATCTTTTTTGGATTCCTTGGACTATTGTTTTGTTAGTTACCTCAACTTGGCCATTAGCTTGGGGATGAGCTACATACAAGAATTTCTGCACAATCCTTAACTTTGAGCGCCATTCTGTAAAGGCCCCCACCTGTGAACTGTGTACCATTATTTGTGACGATATTTTATAGCACACCGAAACGGTAAACTATGTTTGGCCAAAAAAAACTTGTTTGTTACTGCTGCCTTGATTCTTTCTAATGGCTTCGCTTCCATCCACTTTGTGAAGTAGTCAATTGCCACGATTAGAAACTTTGCATTACCAGCTCCTCTGGAAAAGGGCCCACTAAGTCGATTACCCATTTGTCAAGTGACCATGCTCCATCTATCCCTATTAAAGTGGCTTGTGACTTATGTGATACCAACGTGTTAATTTGGTAGCTTTTGCACTTTAGCACAAAGTCGTGCACATCGTTGAACATGGTGGGCTAGTATTATCCTGCTCGAATTATTTTCCTCGTGATTGTTCAAGATCCTTGATGCGTCCTGAATAATCCCTCATGAAATTCTTTCACGATTTCTCTTGCTTGTGCTGGTCCCATAAACTTTACCCATGGGGATAAGACATTTTTTTTGGTATAGGATTCCCCTCTCATAAACATAGTTGTGAGATCGTAATTCCAACTTTCTGGCATGTATCTTGGCTTCTGGAAATTTTCCCAATTTGAAGTAGTTCTTTAATGATGTCATCCAGTTTATTTCCTTTGTCTGGACCATTAATAGAGTTGTTCTGGAAGTACTTCTGACCAATATGACCTCTACATTACATCGTTCTACCCTAGCAAATAATCAAATCCGGTTGTCACCAATTTACTTAAGACATCTGCCTTGGTATTTTCCCTCATTGGTACGTTTTGAATGTTAAAGTATTCTAGTTGGCTCATGAGCTGGCGGAATTTTCTTAAATACTTTATCAACTTCTCCTCTGGTACTTCATAATTTTCACGCTCTTTCTGGACTACTATTTTTGAATCACTAAAGCACTTAACGCTCTTGACCTTTGACCTGATTGTGAGATCCAACCCCGCATATTAGAGCTTTGTATTCGGCTTTGTTATTGGTGAGTGGGAAATAGAAATGAAGTGAATATTTGTGCTCTCCATCATCTGGATTTACCAATCTTGCACAACAGCCTAGTTTTCTAAACACCCCATCAAAGAAAAGTTTCCATGCGATGTCTTCCCACTTTGATCTCCCTTTCTTTATTCCAAGATGCTCTGGTGTACTTGTCACTTGTGCATCTGAACTTGTCATTTCTACAATGAAATCTACTAAGGCTTGCTTCTCTATGACAATTCACGGCTGAAACTGTATCTCCAACTGTCCCAATTCAACAGCCCAATTAGTCATTCCTCCGGACGATTCTGGCTTGCTCAGAATATTCTTGTTTGGGTAGTGAATAGACACAACTATACTATACATTAAAAATAACTTCACAGTTTTCATCCTGAGTAGACTAATGGGTAAGTACGAGATTTCTTCACTTTGCAGTATGCTACTGATGTAGTACACCGGCACCCTCATTTGCCTTTCTTGGCACACCAAAATCGAACTCACTACTTTTTTTTTGAAATTTCAAAGTACAGGTATAGAGTCTCTCCAAGTATTGGTGACTTTAGGTTGGCAACTCTTTAAGCTGTTCTTTCAATGATTCATACCCTTTCTGACTGTCTTCATTCCACGTGAAATTCTTTGCCCTTTTGTAGCTATCGAACAGTGGGAAGTATTTTTCTGCAGCTTTAGAGATGAACCTGCTGAGTGATTCTAGTGATCCCATCAACACCTGTGCTTCTTTGATTGTTCGTAGTTGGAGGAGGTTTACTTTTGCTTGTATCTTCTCTGGATTAGTTTCAATTCCCTTGGAGAATACTTTATACCCTAGAAATTTTCATGTGCCCACTCCAATTATGCATTTCTTAAGATAGAATTTCATACTAATCACACTTAGCGTGTCCAGGGTCTCCTTCAAATCTTGCGCGAACTGAATTACCCTTTTGATTTTAATCACTATGTCGTCAACATGTGCTTCAACATTTTGTCCTATTTGATTGCAAAATGTAGAGTCGACTACTCACAGCTATGTTGCTCCAGCATTCTTTAGACTGAATAACATCTTCATGTAGCAGAACACTCCAATGCTTGCTATCAAAGCTGTCTTTTTTGCATCTTCTAGGTGCATCAGTATTTGGTGGTATCCCTTGTATGCATCCAAGAATTATAGGACTTCGTATCCTTATATTGCTTCAGCCTACTGGTCGATTTTAGATAAAGGATAGAAATATTTTGGTCATGCCTTGTTTAGATCAGTGAAGTTTATACCCATTCCCCATCCTGCGTCTGCCTTTTTTTACTATCACTGGGTTTGCTAACCACTTTGGGTAAATCACCTCCTTCCCAATACCAGCATGAAGCAGTGCTCTAACTTTCTCTTCAATTTCTTTCTGTCTATCGCTAGAAAAGCTTCGTTGGTTTTCTTAACTGGCTTGATCAAATCATTAATATTTAGAGAGTGGGTAGAAATTTCTAGATTGACTCATCCCATGTTCTGTGCATTCCATCCGAATGTATCTTTGTAACTTCACAGGATTTCCATTACTTTTCTTTCACCTCGGTGGGAAGATATTTTCCTATCTTGACACACTTTGAAGTGTCTTCGTCATCCAAAATGACAACTTCAGTTTCTTTTCTGAGATCCAGTTGAGGTTACAATTGATTGAGTAAGCCATTATTCGAGATGGTACTAACCATTTTTTTGTTAAGCATATCTTCCTACTTTCATCGCAATAACCATGCACTACCCAGCTGGTTGCCGATTTCCTCTTATCATTATGATTCCTTACAGAGTCGGGAACTTCATCACTAAGTGATATGGGGACCATATCTCTTTCGTTGTATTCATCCATAGCCTATAAACAATGATATTAAATGGACTTTGTGCGTCCATGACAAAAAATTCGCACATGATGGTGCAATTTTTATCGCTCTCACCTGTGGTAACAAGCAGCTGTATATTTCCCAAAGATGTATCCACTCGTTCTTTAAAGCCTACAAGAGAGGATGTAGAATTTTTCAAATCTGTTCATTTGAATCCCAATTTTCAAAGAAATCGACGAATAAGATTTCGATTGAGCTTCCATTGTCCACAAGTACCCTGTGAACTGTGGATTTTCAAATTTTAGCGACAATAACCATCAGGTATTATAAGGTGAGGCGTTGGGAACCGCTTCCTCTTCACTAAGTGTTATTGTCTCATCATAACAGAGTCTACTATCAGTAGGCTCTTGTGGTGAAGAGTATATAGCCTTGGCTTTCCAGACATTGTTTGACAGAGATTCACTTGATCCGTGGATCAATAGGATTACTTTTTCTGAGGCATCATTGGCCAGTTCCTCTTCATAATCCACCGCCCCGGTCATTTTCTTATCCATGCTCTGCGTATTCGTTGGTTTCGATGTACCAATTTTCCTCATCTTCCCTTTTGTATTGGCCCAAGTTCCCTTTTTTCAATTTCCCTCTTGTTTGCCTTCTTAAATATTTGCAATATTCTATGTTATGCCCATGGTCCTTGTGGAAGGTGCAATAGTATTCCGTAGAACTCTTGTCTGGTGGTGCTATCATTGGCATAGGTTTGCAAAATAGCTCCTTGTTCACGTGCCAAATATTCTTTCATGAATTTGTCATAGGATTTTCCAGAATTGGTGTCATTTGTGCCCTCGATTCTTTTCCTTTGAAAGGGATATTCCCTTTTACCTTTTAGGCAAAACCTCTCTATGAATCTTCCATTATTCTTTATTTTTACTCACTTGCGCACTATATTTCGGTTGTTTTCTTCTTCAATCCACTCATATTTTTCAATCATTTTCTCTAATTCTCTTGGGTTTTTCGGCATATTTTTTTTAGTTTCCTGTAAAATTCTTCTCATTGCATTCCACCAGTGAATAAGCCTAGTGACGATTAATAACTTGTAAACTTTTGGTAATGAACCGATTGTGTAATGAACCTAGTGAGATTGAGTTAGGTCCGCTAATGTTTTGGAAAACCTCTGATTATGATAGAAGTATCCCAAAAACAGGTTTGATAATTGTGCCCAAAAGCTGATACTTCCACTTGGCAGGTTATCATAACATGTTATCACTGTCCCAGATGAGAAAATAGGGAAAGCTTTACAGACTAACTCTATCTCATAATGGTGTGATAGGAATATAGGAATTCCTTGGGGTCTATTGTCCCATCGTAGATTTTCACATGCAACGGTAGCTAGAAATCTTTTGCCATTTTAAAATCGCAGAGATGTGGTGCTAAAGGGTGACCGGTCTGTAACATCATCTTCCACTATCTCCCTTACATTTTATTCGTAATTAAGGCTCTCATGCCTTTAAATTCATTTTTTATTTCTCTTTGGGTATTTTGGCTTGATTGTGGTGAGGAACTGGTTATACAAATACTTATATTCTCTTCTAAGAAGGTCGTGAAAGCTCTCCTCTCATTTTGCTGATTTGCATTAGGAGATTTAGATTCATCTTCATCGGCATCTGTGTCTTCTTCTTCTTTGTTGTGCTCCTAGGAGGTCGTCGTTGTACCTCTCAAAGATATAATTTATAAGCCCTTTTTGCTACTAATTACAACTAAGTAGATAGTGGCAAATCAGGGTAGTCCACAGAGAAGATGGATATTCCCAATCGTTTACACATATAAGGGTGCATATAAGCATAATATATATATATACATATATATATATATATAAGTATGTAAAGAGAGGGGTTTTGGGTTGGTTTTTCCTAAGTTATAAATTTTTCTAAGGCAAGATAACTAGCAAAGCCAAGTAATTATGCTAATCATGCAATAAACTAAGAAAAAGAAATAAAAACTACAAATGACAAATTCTTGGGGGCAATAGATTTCCGCTTCCGAACCTATTATCTATCCTTGAATCTACTACATATTTACTACTTTAACTACTTGTTGTTAAGACAAATCTTCCACCCTTCTTTGATAGT
>JAULKK010281506.1:0-14274 GCA_032355705.1 Rubia peregrina
GTAAAAATAACCCTACCCATATTGGGCCGAAATGTCAACGGCAGAAATGGCCTGAAATTATTGAAATGACCATTTTACCCTTATATTAATTTTTTAATTTTTTTTGTAAAAAAACTAATACCTTTGGTTTTTAACAAAACAACAAGAATGCCTTTCTTTCTCTCCTTTCTCTCCCCCGTTGCCATCTGATTCCGCTATTTTTCTATCCCATATCCTAGGGTTCTTCTTCTTTGTAATTTAACCACTCCTTCCACGCTCTTCTCCTTCGCTCCCGTAATAGCCCCCCATTTCCTCCACCCTTTTCACACCACCGCCTAAAACTTATTCCTCAACGGGACTAGACGTTTAAGCCGGGTCCATTTTACGAGGTTGGTGCAAACGATGGGCGAGCATGCGAGTTAGGATTCCAGCATGATGGTGGGCGTCTATTACGATGTGGTGGGGGCTTTGACTCGCTGGTGGTGGGGGAATTTTACGATGTGTTGCGAGGTTGTTATGTGGTGGTGATGTGGCTGATCGGTGAAGGCTTAGCGGGTAAGATTGAGCAGTGGTGGCGAGGTGGTGAGAGAGAGGTGGTGGTGGGGTAGAGGTGGAGCTAGGGTAGATGGGGGAGTAGCGAGGGATAGGTGGCGTGAGGGATAGGGTTGAGCGGTGGCGGGAGAGATGTGGCACGTGGCGAAGAGGTGTGGAGGCGGCAGCGGTGGCACGATGAGTATAGGCAGAGGGGATTGGTGCAGAGGTGGTGGCATGGGGTATGAGGTGGTTGTACAGTGGCGGAGCTTGTGGCAACGACGGAGCTGGCGATGACGCTAAATTGGTTAGAAGATTATGCTCCAACTGGATGAATGGGTTGGAAGATTTGGATTTCGTTAAAACAAACGGTGGATTCAGTCTTGTTAAACCAGGTAAATGTGCAACGACAGAGCTTGTGGTGGTGGAGGCAGAGTTGGTGGCACGGCAGAAGTGGAGCTGGTGGCAGGTTTGAAGATGATGAAGAGAAGAAGAACCCTAGGGACTTCTTTGTCATTAAAATTTTATTTTTAGGAATATGGGTATTTTTGTCTTTTCACAAATGGTCAATGCCTGAAATCAATCGGTCAATACCAGAATAGTGTAATTCGGCTATAATTGCCCTATTTCACAATAACTTAGGGTTAGTTTTGTACTTTCAAATTCTACAGGGTTATATCTGCACTTTCTCATTGTAATAGGGTCATTTTTCACCTTTCCCTAATTTAATTAAATTTACCTACCCAAAATAATTGAATGTAAAATTCAATAATACGCTTGTAATATTTGAATTGAATTTATTTTTTTGAAATTAATTTCAAAATTATTTAATGAAACAGAATTAAAAAGAACAATATATTTTTTAAAAGAATGTAATTTCAATATTTTTAAAGAACCTAAATTTAATTTTGATTTTTTAAATAAAAATTAGAATTTTTTATTTTTCAAATTATTTTAGTCCCTCTGTCCCCAGCCAATCATGCATAAGTTGACTTTCTTCAGTTGGCTCAAAAAATGTTTAATTATTTATATCTATAATTATGTGTAAATACAAGTTATAAAAAAATTGATATTTTGAAAATTCACTCTATGATGAATCTAACATGATCACATATGATAATATCCTAACTTATTTATCGATTCAAATTTGAGGTTAAAGTTAGGCAATTTTGACTAAATGATTAGTTAAATTTCAGGAATGGCTGGGACATGGGGAGTACGATTTTTAAAAATAAAAACAAATGATTTTCAATTTTGTGAAAATTCAGCTTAAAATTTCTCATTAGCACACGTGACACCACATGATTGGGCCACGTATCCAACACATGATTTTTTTAAAACAAAAATTGGGGACATATCAGAGGCTGACTTGTGGCAGCCAAGGAGATAAGAAAGGGCCAGCGCATCAGCACGGGTCCTAACTTCACTTGGGTTGTGTTTCATTTCAGAATTGGGGCGGTTGATGTTTTTCGAAACCGAACGGTGGTCTTACTTAATTAAGACCACATTGAAACCGTCATTGTGGGGTTTTGTAGTTTCATTTTAATTTCAAATTGAAACAATTCTACCCCACTGCACATGCTCTCTTGGAACATTTATAAATTGGTTAGGCATCCACATCGAAGAGAGCACAAAACTATATTAAATGCAAACAAGTGAATAACATTCTCTAAAAAAACCAAAATACCACTGTAATCGGGTAGAGATATATTATAAGATTCTAATAAGGAATAGAAACCCTTGTAGAAGGTTATAAATGGAAATTACCTATAAATTAGTTTCCTTATATAATTAGTTTCCTTAAAGGTTAGATTATAGATGGTAATTTAATATTGAATTTCTATTATAGTTTAGATTGTAACACAATTGTAACACTATATATTGAATTACTCTCTATCAAGTTGGAGCATGATGACATGAATGCCCAACTTCTGAAAAAGATTCTTAAATTGCTAATCGCTAAAAGATTTGAAATTTGTTTCCTATAGAACGAGATTGAACTTCAATAGCAGTAGAAGTAGCAGCAACAACAATAGCAGTAACAACGGTGATATGAATCTCCTTGCGAAAATTTTGGATTACGGAATTAAAATATTTGATAGAATGAAGATAATCACAAACCACTAGATCGCACAAACTAATCACAACTAGTTCTCGGGATTGCTCTCAACTCGAAAATTTGCTCGTTAACTAGCCCACAAGATTAACTCACAAATAAAGGGTTCGTTGATCACTAACTAGCCAGCATGATTAGTTCACAAAATGTATTGATACTTAATTAACCTGCAAGATTAAACAACAATGAAAAATGCTCGAAAGCAATGAGAATAACTCAAAAATTCTGAATATATGATTCATAATAATGTGTATAATTTCGTGGATGGACTCCCCTATTTATAGGGTATAATTCGGCCACTCGGAATTAGAAACAGAGCAGGATTTGGTAATTTCCGTTAGAAACTGAAAAGAATTATGACAGATTTAAGAAGCTAAAACCATATCTAACTTAAATACCTAAAATAAATTAAATGATGACCAAATTCCTCCAAGTAAATCAATCCAAATATTGGATGAATTCTTAAACAAATCTGTCTTATCTAAACTTAACAAATATAATTCTAATCTAATCAAAATTGAATGTTCTAAACCCTATTAGAATATAACCAAAACTCTTCTAATCCAACATGGCCGAGTTCGTGACTATATTCATAAAAATAAAAATAAATGATCACATTATCTCATCCTATGGGAAGAAGAGTATAGTGTTATCTTCCTAACAATACTAAGCTAAGAAAAATATAATACATGATATTTTTTAGATCGTATCAAACGGTATAAGAATATTCAACTTTATTAGAGGTAGTAGCAACAACAAAACAAATTTCAAGTTCAGTAAAAACAATATTTGTAGAAATTCGTATGGGCGGCGACAACGCGCGAGGACAGCAACTGAACGCGGAAGTGGCACGTATGGACAACAAAGAGGAGCGGCGACGACACTAGGCTCCTCCTGTGGCAGCAGCGTGGATCACGACGACATCGGAGAAGGTAAGGGTTGCGACAGCGCGAATACAATTAAAAATAAGGGATCCCAGATCAAACCAGCTATGCCACCATGATAAGTATAAAAGATTTTGTTATGGTGCATTGATATCACATCAATGATGAGAATTACAATATGGTGTTATAATCTAAAATAAAATTATATATTAAATATTAAATTACCACCTATAATCTAACCTGCAATTAAACATATTCTATAAGAAAACTAATTTTATAAGGTAACTACCATTTATAACCTGTCCTACAAGGAAATGGCTTTTATTCCTTATTAGATTCCCCAATCCTTTGAAACATGAATATGACAGTGTTTGTTTTTACAGATGATTGAGTGATATTAATTTTTGCTCTAGTGAATATTTTTTTGTATGGATAAGAACCTCCACCCTTGTGTGAGCTCTTTCCAACCATACATAAAACTATATTAACCAACCAACCAAATAAATAAATGAATAGATTGCTCAGATACCAACTATCAAAATGAAGTTTTTTAAAACTAATCTAATGGCACAGAACTACCATCCATGAAGAGTATAGCTCGTCCTGCTTCGTTGAGTTAGATCCACCTTTGCCAGATAGTCCGCCGCTTGGTTTCATTTCCTGTATTTGTGATGTATTATGATTTTAAAGAAGGTTGGATCTCCTGACATACAGACTTTTCACGTATTTTTTACCTTGTACATTACATTTGTTAAATTACATACTAAATATAAAAATTTTAAAATAGTTTTTATTATATTTTTACATTTAAATACATATTGTTACTTGTTTTCACTTTTAAAATATAATATTTAAATTTTATAAAAGAATTATAACGTTTAAGATTAAAAAAATACAATAGACTGCCCATAACCTTATGAACGGATATCATTTTCTGAAGTTTTCTAAAGAATATCATATGATATCCGACTTGGTCCAGTCAAATAAAATGTTGATTTTGTGACGATAATATTGATTCTCTTTGATCCTCTATTTGTGTCCTCATTTTTTTTGGCATGTTTGACCATCGATAATTTTAGTTGTGTCTAATAACAACCTATAAAACTTTACTTTTCATAAACTACACGTTACGGAGAATCCAAAAATATCTCACGTGATGTCTGTCATTGTATATAACAAAAGTTATCGATGGTTAGACATGTTATGGAAAAAATTACGGTCAAACGAGGTCATAAACAAGAGAGTACTCCTGTAGAGATTTAACCAGTCATCTGGCGTTATGGCTGACACGTTTTTCACGTGCTGGAGTGGGATCGACCACTTAAAATTTACAATTAAAGTCGCACTCACAGCGCTTTCAATTTAAGTTGCTAAAATGTTATTTTACAAAATATGCCGCACCGCACGCTATAATTTGCAACATTAGCACGACATCTCAGAAAAGGGTAGATGGGCAGAGGTTTAGTTGGGAAATTGGGACGTTGATGAATAAATCAGTTCACAATATTGTGGCGAATAATACCTTACGAATTGTAAATATTCTATCTATAAAAGTATAAAATCAATTTCTTGGTCAAGTGTCATTCTCAGTTAGTCAAGTTAGCTCACTGTCAAATTTTAACACACGAGTTAGCTACATTAGCTTACCATAATTATTTAATATTTATTTTTTGAATACTGTGCATTCTCTATATATGACGATTCTATTTACCAAAACAAATTAGAAGTCAACTTATTTTTGGTAACATAATTATCGCATATCCCTATAAGTTTATTAAATATCATTAATCTGATAAGCCAATACCCACTAATTTACTAAAGTACTCACATCAACATTTAAAATTACAGTTCAACACTAAGAATACTTTTACCTTTTCTTTTATAGGACACACAATTTTATACCTTTAATTAAATAACTATTGATTCATGATCAACATATATTTCATATTCTTATCATTATATATTTTTTATAGCATAAAATATTTGTATACAATATTTATCACTATCCTAGGTAAAATACATATAGATTATTTTTATTTAAATTATAATTATAAATAATAGATTATTATATATCAACCAATATTACGTCAAGTTATTTTTAAATTAAATGAATGATAATAAACTTATAATTTTTTATATACTGCACCGTGTACAATTTTCATATAAATATAACAAAAAATTATTAGTTATTAGCTATTACTTATTAAAATTTATGTTATATTATAGATTTTCATTCATAAATTCGTGCATCGGCATGAGTATTATATAGTAGGAGTATAAGGAAAAATATTGAATGATGGAAAGTATTTTTTTTTCCTTCCATTGATGATATGAGTATAAATAAGTGTATGTAGGTGTAAGATCCCCAATAGAAGGGATTCAAATCAAATTGATATCTAGAATAACAAACTAGACGTAGTCAATAAATATATACAATTAACCTTTACTATAGACTTAGCTAGGTGAATTTAGTGCAATCGTCAATGAAACTTAAATAATATCGACAATCTGGAGGAGATAGCACAGAGGAAGGACCCCAAACATCAACATGAATTAAATAAAATGGTTTTAAAGAAACACTAGTACGAGGTAACAAGGGTAGATGATAACTTTTGCAAAGTTGACACGAGTCACAAACTGTGTCTAGCTTGTTACAAGAAATTGGGAAACTATGATAGGAGACAATGCGGCGAAGAATAGAATCGTGCGGGTGAGCTAGACGATGGTGCTAGCATTGAAGATAAGTCCACTTAGTGTGAAATGTAGATAGAGAACTGATGAGGGATGACGACTGGGAGGAACGGGAAAGAAGGTGGTAGAGATCATTTTCAATAGTTTCCCGCAGAAGGATTTGTCCCTGCAAATTTTTAACAAGGCAATGGTCTGAGTGAAGTTCAACATAAACCTTGTTATCGCGAGTAAGTTTAGACACACTAAGCAGGTTTTTTTTGTAAGCACGTATGATGTTACCCAGTTCTAAAGATATAGCAGCATGACCAACATTAAGAATAGAATTTCCAACTTGAGTAATCGGAATAGATGTACCGTTCCCAAGCGTGAGTTGGTCATTAACATTGTAGGTGTTGGAGATAGAGATTTCAGAGATCGTCCGTCACATGATGAGTTGCACCGAAGTCAACGTACCAAGGATCACCAATAGCAGATGAGGTGGAAGTCGAGACAGTAAAAGTGGACTTCCTGGCAGGAGCATTGCAGAGCTTCGCCGCATCATTCCGGTTGGTCGGTGGGAATTGGAAAAAAATCACTGGAAGCAATTAATTGCTTTATGTCTTGGTTGTGTGCAGATTTGACAAGCTGGACGTAGTCGGTCTAAGCTTCGGTTGGAGCTGTGGTTTGGAGGAAAAGTTATGCCTTGGACCGATGGGTGAAACTGGCAGCCAGTGCTGCGGGTAGTGGCGTTCGCTGACAGTGTCTGAATGGAGGAGAGGTCGTCCTCTTGGCACAATTTCTCCTGCAACAGAATACCCAAGAGTTCATCTAAAGAAATTGGTTCCTAAGAGGGAAATTGTTGATCGAAGTGCGGCGAATTGAGAACCAAGCTCGTATAACAAAAAACTAAAAAACTCCTCGTCGAAGACGATGCAATTGCAATTAGAGAGAGCATCGACTAAAGATATTTTCTTCTCAAATTACTCCAGCACCGACATAGAACCCTTGGCATCGATTGGAGCTATTACTAGAAGTGTATCTGTCACGCGCTTATCTGAGCGAAGAAAGTCCATTCAAGAATATGCCAAGCCTCCGCTATTGTGGTGGCGCATGTTACGACGCCGAGCAGCGGCGTTGTGAGCGTCGAACGGATCCACATGAGCACCAGACGATCTTTCTGAAGCCATGTATGGAGTGCCAGATTTGGAGCAATGGGCGCTAGAGTTCCAGTGGTTGGATCTGCTGGGTTCGTCCACGGCACAGTGGTGACGTTGCTGGAAGCGGGGACACATCGGTGAAGAATGAATATGATCAGTAGGCTTCTAGCGCGAACGGATGGTGCTCCTCCAATGTAATAATTTGATTGAACAAGATGGATAGCCAAATTAAGAAAATTGAAGCTTAGGTTTGTGTCTGAACCAACATAAGCAAAAGAATGAGGGTATTGGTAGACCCAATCGTAGAATCAGAGGCCATTGAATCGCATTTAGGCTGATACCATGTAAATAATATAAGGAGAAAATATTGAATGATGGAAAGTGTTGTTTTCTTGCATTGAAGATACGAGTATAAATAAGTGTATTTAGCCATAAAATCCCTTAAAAGAATGGATTCAAATTAGATTTGATAACTATCTAGAATAACAACCTAGAATTAGTCAACATCTATATACAATTAACACGAATAAATCAGTTCACACATAGACAATCTATTTCAAAACAATCCTTCTGTCTAGTTTAACTTGTAAGTGGTCTATTCATTAAGTTAAAATTCATTAATTTTTATTAGAATATTAAATTAGAATGATTTTTTTGTATAAATATAATTCGTATATAAAAAGTGTCAGGATTATTAATTGAGTAAGGTACAATTGTGAAGTTAATTAATGATCCATAAATCAACATGATCCGATTCCGTTAATTTAAAGATTGACACTAAGGAAACATCTACTAAATAGCCTAAACTCTTCTGAATTGTGAGTATATCCTTCATACAATAATATGGACCAATCCTTCGCGAGAAAGTCTCATGTTATACCAATGAACAGTTAGATCAATCAAGAAAAAATCTTTTCAATAAGTTGATGGGCTAAATTATAATTATTTATACATTATAATACATAATAATTTTTTTAAGTTATAGAAATTTCATTGCAATAAATAAATAGAAAAAATCCCATGAGACTATCTCATCATAGCAAATGGTGAGATGGGGGACTAGACAACATTTAATAAAAATGGTGCTGAAAAATGGGATCTCATTGTAAATATTGGAAGGTAGGATAAAAATGGGGGGAAATGGGCTATAACAAAATTGGGTCAAACCTTCTTAAAATAGGCTTCAATCAAATAACTGTCACATCATATCTCATTTCTTCCCTAAAATCCAGGAATTTCATTCCCCCTCAAACTCATTCCGAATCAAAGCTACTAAACACTGGATTCAAGATCTCAAATCACCGATTAAAACTCAACAAATCGTCGGTTTGAAACGTGAATTTTCAATCGAGCTCAGATTTGCAAATTCTGCCGAAATTTTGCAAATCTGGAGGAGCTCAATTTTTTGCTTCGAAATGTGAATTTTGCTTCAAAAAGATAAATAAAAACATGTTTGAAATCTTCTACGATATGCTAAGGTGAAATAATCGAGGTAAGATGTATTTACGATTGAAAATATTAATTTAATGGTTGAAATCTCAATTTTATGAAATTAACGGTTGAAATCTACGATCTAAGGTATTGTTATTATAAACTATGGAAAACGAAACAATTTAAGGCAATGAAATTATTTTGTATAGAGAAAAAAGCAACGAATATGTACAATCTAAAAATTCAACAAACTTACATCCAGTTTGGTTTTAATTGCGTATATACAGACAAACGCATGAAGTAACGATATGAACACATGAAGTAATATTTTCATATTTGATATATTTTTTTGCCAGATTTGGAATTCCTTTATATGCATATTCTTAAGAACATTTTGATGTTTACAAATTTGATGGAATGTTTGAAGTAATATGTTAAACAACAATGTAACTGCATGAACACATGAAGTAATGTATTATTATTCTACTGGATAATTCACCAAGATATTAAAAATGGCTATATGCATTTTGTTGAGAAAATTTAGGTGATTTTAAATTTGTTGAAACATATGAAGTAATATGATCAACACACTATGTAACTTCATGAACACATGAAGTAACGTGATATTATTCAGTTGGATAATTCGCCAAGTCTGAAATTTGGTTGTATGCATTTTGTGGATAAAATTTAGGTGTTTTTAAATTTTCTGGAACATGTGAATTAATATGATGAGAACACGATGTAACTACATGAACACATGAAGTAACGTGATATTATTCTGCTGGATAATTCGCCAAACACATTTTGTTGAGAAAATTTATGTGTTTTATAAATTTTCTAGATCTTATAAAGTAACACATTAAATAAATGATGTAATTGCATTAACACATGAAGTAACATGATCAAACTTTCTTATATGATTCGTCAATATGTAGAATTAAATTACGTGCATTTTGTTAAGAATATTTTGATGTTTTAAAATTTATTGTAGCCTAAGAAGTAATATGTCAAATACACTATGTAGCTCAATAAATACACGAAGTATTGTGACGCTGAAGGTCTGAAATTTGACTTGAGGGGTTTAAAACAAAAAAGTTGGTATTGTAAAATTTTCTTAAATGTGTGACGTAATATATATTAAATACACGATCTTACCTCATGATCATATGAAGTAAATTGTACAAAAATTGCTTTACAGTTCATCAAGGATTGTGATATTTTCATAAAATGAATAAAATCATGAATAAATCGAAGAAACTTGTTTTAGATATGAAATAAACACTTAAACACATGAAGAAATATCTGTGCATATTTATCAATGACTAAATAACTGTTTATCAAAACCGAACTAATTCGTACAATACACAAACTACTCGCAAAAATAGCTGAAGTAATGAGTTACTAAAACGATCATATTTGCAGGAACAGATTTTGTCACCAGTTTGAGTGACTTATCGAATGGAACACAAAAGTGAAGAATAAAACACCCGACATGCCTTCCATCAACAAGATCATCGAAGAGGTCTCTCAAAAGAAAAGAAGAAAAACTAGTGAAAATGTGGTTAAGAGAACATAATGCAAAGCTGGAATTCGGGGTTAAATTCAAATGCAAGAAAAGGTTAAAAAGTCAATGAATTTGTTTTCAAAACTTCAAAGGCAGTTCAAAATTCAATCACTGGTATAGTAGAACCTCACTCGCTAAACCACCAACAAACTAAGATCCATCTCCTACAAAGACAAAAGAAAGAAGCAAGAGAATTGAAGCATGGAAGCAGCGAAGAAACCAAAGACAAAAGAGTTTTGTATAAAGACACCAAAGTTGCAAGTGATCTAGAGCTATGAGCTTCAGTTTTACATTTTTATGGTATAGTACTACAACCATGTATTAAAATTAGAGCATTATTTATAGACATTATGTATATTGTAATAATTACTTTAAATTGCTCGTTTAATGCTCTATAAATCTCAATTAAAGTGATATCTAACAATATTTGAAGTTCAAATCAGTAAAACAATGTTCAAACCAGTAAACTATAGTCAAGAGTATACTAAATCTAATGATTCAAATAATTAAACTAAAGACATATATACATGAACTAAAAATACACTAAGAATTTTTTAAAAAAACAAAGCCCAAACTAAACCAACTCAAATGGTATTGCTCTGACAAAATTATTAAACTTGTGTTATCCAAACTAAACATTTAAAAAATTGAACTAAAGAGTTAAACCATCAAACTAATGACATCCAAAACTTGTAACAAAATGACAATTCATAATCCAACACTAATATAAAAATTCAAATCAGCAAATTCCAACCAAAAATATACGTAAAGTAATTTTTATAATCAGTGAACTAAAATAAAAGATACATGAACTAACCATATTTCAAGAAATTTAAATTTGAAAAATTCAAACTAAACCACCCCAGATGGCATTGCTCAGACAAAACTATTGAACATGTAATATCCAAATTAAACCTTTAATAACCGAACTAATTAGACAAACCATTAAATTAATCAAATTCAAAACTTGTAATACAAAATCTACACGTCATAATCCAACAATAAAAAGAGAATTTAACATCCTAACACACATTCTAAATTTAACAAAAGCATGTAAATCATCCCCATTCTACAACATCTTAACAACATCACTAAATTACAGAAGAAATTCAATATACTTTTGCAACTTTTGTTTCTTCTTCACGGGACCTTTATTTCCTTTTGTTTGAAACTCCACTAATTTTTATGTTTGATTCATCGCTTAGAATGTGGAAAGATGGAAAATTATGGGGCGGCTTCTTCATCAACAAATTATTGACACCGTTGTCAAGAATGGACAAAACATGCTCACTTGACCAAAACTCTAAGGTTGTGACCGATTCAGAGTTGCTTCGGTAGCAACTTCTTTTGACTGGAAATTGCCCAATATTAAACCCCATCTAGCTGCAATTTTCCCAATAGCTTGTACTTTTCCCAAAACTAAATCAATAAAAATAAGAGGAATCATTGATCACGACCTCATCATCAACCACAACTACATTTTAGAAACAAAACAACAAATAAAATAAATAATAGAACTAAATCAATAAACATGAAAAGAAGAGAAAGTCTCAAGAAATGCACCATTTTCACAAGGTTATGGATAGTCCACAGTGATTTTTACCTTAAATGTTGTAGTATTTTTAAAATTTTTAAAATATTTTTTTTTAAATTTAAAACAAGTAATAATATATATTTGAATTTGAAAATATAAAAATATATAACATGATTTTTTTTTTGAAAATTTAGTATGTAATTTAACAAATGCAGTGTATAAGGTAAAAAAATATGTGGTCTGTCTATCAGCTAATGGACAGGCTGCCTGTCAGGAGACCCACTCTGAAAAGAAAGCACAAATAATTAATACTTACCAGATTCTTGCAGCATTGCTGAATCTATGACATCAACATTCACAGCTTGAGATTGTTCAACTACACTAAAAAAGACATTTAATAAAGGAATAAATATCATAAACTTAATAACAAAGTACATAAATCAATTTCCTACCAACCTTATCATGAATCCCACTCTCATCAACTCGAACTACCATAAAAAACTAAAATAATAAATGATATACATACCAGAAATAAAGGATTACAAATAAGAAGAAAAGACAAAAATTAAAATTCTATCAGTATCATTTCCTATATTCATAACTGGGGGGATCATTAACACATTCAAATTCTAGTGTCACATTTAAAAAAACAAGAAAACATAAACAATCAATATCAAAACTAAATGAACTAACAGTAAAAGAAAATACAAAATCAATATTGCAGTCGTAAAAGTAAACTTTTGAACATATGTTAGAAGATCCACCAACTTTCACCATCTTATATCTATAGAAGATTTATTGCTGCTTTTCCACAACCTTTTTTAACTATCTCCACTATAAGAAATATAAATAATTCAAATTTAAAATAACTAAAAGCATGTATTAAGTGAATGAACTGAAAATGTAAAATCATAATGTGAAATTGCAAAACAAAGATAACTAAGAAACACATTAAACATTCAAAGATTCTACATTCATACCTAAACAAACCAGAAAAATAGAGCATGCAACATAAAAGCCTTAAATAAATGCATAAAACAAAGGAAAAAAACTCACAAATCACCTTCCAAAACATTCAGATCATCCATGGATGGTCTTGTTCGAACTTCATTCTCAGTGTATTGAATAGTATCCAAACAAATGCTATCAATCTCCTCCAGACCTTTACCTTTGGTTGTACTTTCAAATGAATACGCAAAATACCAAAATAAATTACGAAAAATTGTCGCAAAAACATATAGGAAACACCGCACATACAACACAACAACCTCATGGCCGAATAAGCGCCGGAGCAGCCGGAATTCACCAAAAGGTGAAAAAAAAAATCTAACTACAAAGCGGAGATATTACCTTCAAAGCATCGGATCGACGAAATTTTACTCAATTCCATGACAAAATCACTGGGCGAAGGAAGAAAATATTTTTGAATCGATGCTAGGATTGAGAGAGAAATTGTGGGGGTTGGAGAAGAAGGATTCTGGAGAGAGAAAGAAAAATGAAACCTGATTTTTTAAAACATAACATACTATATAATAATTGCAGATTGGTCCTTATAACTAGTTTAATATCTAATAGAACCCTGGTCTCACCATAAATTTGTGTGAGATGGTCTCGCATAAGTCTTTGTAATAAATAAAAACAAACACCAAATCACATTATAATTATCCCATCTGTCTCATTTCAATCTACAATTTAACTATTCAATTAGTCAAAATTTCCTAACTTTGACCCTAAAATTGAATTGGTATATAAGTATAAATACTATTGTGCGATGCATTGGTAGATTCGTTATATCATAAATTTTCAAAACAACAAATTTTCACAAATTTTAATTATCGTTAATGAAAGATATTAAAGATCAAACATTTTTCAATTCAACTGTGAAAAATTTAAAAATAAAGTTTGAAATGGGACAAAAGAAGTACATCAATTATAAAATAATTCTATTAGATCGTTGGTCGATCTAAAATAAAATTGTGTGATTTTTCAGTAAAATATTTTGTCTATTGTTTATTAACTGGAAATTTATACTCCAGTTGTAGTCTAGTAGATCTGCACAGTTCACACTTACGACTTTTAACAAATTGACAGAACATCCTGCAAATGCAACCCTGTGTGTTAGCTGAAAATTTGGATCTTACTTCAAATGTTTCCACTCTCACGTACCCCCGGTCCCAGCAGAATTGACATATATTTTTGTTTGTCAAAGTCAAATTTGTCAAACTTTGACTATAAATATAAATTAATATACATATAATAAATACATCATGTGATATATTGTTGAATTCATCTTAACATATACTCCCTCCGTCCCACTAATATTGACATAAGTGTTTTATGCACGTTATCCAAAACACGTGTTCGACAGTTAATATCTTTACCTACGTATAATAACGGCAAATAAAAAG